>JAIUZE010018769.1:0-15067 GCA_022085475.1 Heliosperma pusillum
AAAAATATGATGACCCATTTCATAACGGGTAACGATTGGGAGTGTTGGCTAATCATTAAGAATGGTCCTAATAAGATCATGCTTGGAACGGCTACAGGCACTTCCATCGAAAAGAAAGAAGATGACTATGTTGAGGCAGATTATAAGAAAGCTGAGAAATATTCAAAGGCTATTAGTCTGTTGCAAAACGGCATGACCCATACTGAATTTGATCGTTTCTCATCTAGTTCTACTGCCAAGGAAATATGGGATGGTCTTGAGTTAGCTTATGAGGGGACAACTGTTGTCAAAAGGCAACGCATAGCTCTACTTATGCGAAAATACGAATTGTTCTCCATGGAACAAAATGAATCGCTTGACAGCATGTCTACTCGCTTCTCTAGTATCATTAATGAATTGAAAAATCTTGGAAAAACTTTTGACTCCGAGGAAATTGCCAGGAAGATCCTTAGAAGTCTATCTAAACGATGGAGCCCTAAGGTGACGGTAATTGAGGAATGTAAAGATCTATCTGACCTATCTTATCAAGAGCTACTTGGAACCCTAATGGCTCATGAGATTACTCTTGATGAAGATGCGGCAAATGATCGTAATAGCAAGAAGGTGGCTTTACAGGCCGAATCTAGTGAAAGACAAGATTCGGATCTTGAAGATGAAACAGTGTTATTTGCTAGACGTTTTAAGAAAAAGTTCTTTAACAAACCACAAGGGAAACCGTTTAACAACAACACCAACAAATCTTACAAGAAGCCAATTGAGTCAAAAGGGTCTCTTTCAAGTCGTGGTTGCTTCAAATGTGGGGATAATGATCACATGATCAAAGACTGCCCCACATGGAAGAAAATCAAAGACAAAAAATCAACGAGACAAAACCAAGAAGGAATTCAAGCAAGTAATGATGGCTTATTGCTGGGGAGATCTCGACACAGAGGACGACGAATCAGAAGAAGAGGAAGTCGCCAACTTGTGTCTAAGCAACGTCAGTCTTGACCTAATTTCCGACAGTGACAATGAAAGCGAATCCGAGATGTGTCTTGTTGGCAACTCAGATTCAGAACCAGATTCAGAAGATGATGAAGAGGTTAGTCATCTTGAACTTAAAAAGCAAGTTAAGAATTTATCTAAGAAGTCTTTAAGTAAGTATTTTGAAGAAGCCTTAGATCATTGTCATGAACAGAGTCTTGAATTAAAAGATCTTAAAGAACAAATTCTTGATATTGCTGAGGAAAACCAACTTCTAAAGGCCAAAGCTAAAAAGCTCAAGTCTAAAGTTATGGCAACTTCAGATATAACTTCAGACAAGACAAATGTTGAGAAAGAAGCTCTTGAGTCTAAAGTTATAGCTAATGAAGCTATAATCTCAGAGTTGAAGCTCAACATTAAGCACCTTCAAGCCAAAGTTATAGCTAATGAAGCTATAACTTTAGAATTGAAGAAAGTCAATGGGCTTTTACAATCTCAAGCTAAGGCAAAGGAAGTTGTTATTCTTGATCATGAGAAAGTAAACTCTTTTCTTTCTCAGCAATTGAAGGATTTGAAGGCTGAATTCTCCCAAGCCAAAAGTCAACATAATGAGGAGAAACTTATCTTGAACAAACGCTTCAATGATTTTCGTGAAAATTTCAAAAAGAACAATCCCTCCAAAGACTCGAATGTAGATCATTTTTCGTGTCAAAAAGAAATTAAGTCTTTGAAGGAATTGCTCCTACATGCACGAAAAGTTCATGATAAGTGGGAAGGAAGTCAGAAGGTCTTAGACTTCCTTACCAAACAGTCTAATAATAACATGAAGATGGGTCTAGGTCATGAATGCTATAGTCGTAGAGACCATGATAAATGCAAATCCACTCCTTCTGACCGTGATTTCAGAAGAAGGAAGTACGTAAATCTTTCAGAATATCTGATTTGCAATTATTGTGGTCACAACGGTCATGTTAAAGATAATTGTGTTAAATATGTGAACGACAACAAAAATCAAACTGATTTTGTCAAAGAACATGACGTGTCTAGTGTCAATGAGTCTGAATCTGAACCTCAACGTGATGAGGTTAGAAATAATGAGTTTAGATGGTTTTATGACATGGCTTTCGATTACACATATGTACCTTCAAAATCTAAACCTAATGTGAATCAGAAGCAGTCATTTAAACCTAATGTGCGTCACAACAATAACAAACAATATAATAAACCTAGCAAACCCTATCCTAAAAAGAAAAGAATTGTCAAACAGATATGGGTTAGGAAGGATCAAATACATAGAGTCACTAACCACAAAGGACCCAACTTAGCGTGGGTACCTAAAAGCTGTATTTGATTTCCTTGCAGATAATAGTGAAAGAAAACAATCTATGGTATCTCGACAGTGGATGTTCGAGACACATGACTGGAAACAAGAATCTTTTTCTTTCACTAGAGCCCTTCAACGGTGGCAAGGTCACCTTTGGAGACAACAAGAAGGGCAACATAATTGGTGTAGGTAAGATTGGTATATCTTCTTCACATACTATTAATAATGTATATCTGGTAGATCGCCTTAAGCATAACTTGCTAAGCATCTCTCAACTATGTGACAAAGGAAACAAAGTCGTTTTTCATTCAAATGTTTGTCGTATCATAGTTGAAGGTACTAGTAATGTTATCTTAGAAGGCCTACGTAAACGGAACGTGTATATGATTGATTTAAACAAAGTCACTACAAGTTCCTTTACGTGCATGAAAGTCACTATGGATGATTCATGCTTGTGGCACAAGAGGTTTGCACACATCAGTCCAACGATTTTAAAGAAACTTAAGTCTTGGGATTTAGTTGAGGGTTTACCCTCAATCAAATTCGAACAAGAAAAGATGTGTGACTCATGCGCCCGTTGTAAACAAGTTAGATCTTCATTCAAACCGAAACGAGTAGTAAGTACAGAGCGTCCACTTGAGTTGGTACACATGGATTTGTGTGGACCTATGAAAGTTAGAAGCCGCGGTGGATCAAGGTACGTATTCGTCCTAGTCGATGACTACTCCAGGTATGTATGGCCTATCTTTCTATTTACTAAAGATGAAAGTTTCGATGAGTTTGTAGTACTAATGAAGCTCGCCCAAAACAAATATGATAAAAAGTTAGTTTCCATTCGTACAGATCATGGCACCGAATTTGATAATCAAGCTTTTATAGAATATTGTAGGGAGAATGGTGTAGGACATAACTTTTCTGCACCAGGAACCCCACAACAAAATGGTGTCGTGGAACGTATGAATAGAACATTAGAGGACATGGCCCGCACTATGCTTTTGTGTAGTGGCCTTCCTAAGAGCTTTTGGGCAGAAGCCATAAGTACTGCATGCTATGTGCACAATAGAGCTATGATTAGACCTATTCTCAAAAAGACTCCCTATGAACTTGTAAGAGGGAGAAAACCCAATATAGCTCACCTTCGTTGCTTCGGGAGTAAATGTTTTGTCCATAATAATGGAAAAAGTAATTTAAGCAAATTTGATCCACGAAGTGACGAAGCTGTGTTTGTTGGCTATTCTAATCATAGTAAAGCTTTTAAAGTTTTTAATAAAAGAACTTTGTGCATAGAAGAAAGTGTTCATGTTGTATTTGATGAAGATAATGTGCCTGAGCAAGTTGAACAGAATGAAGAAGAGGACATGAATGATCCAGACTTTCGCCTTTCCAGAGATGACGTGCCAATTTATAATGAAGAAGTTATTGAAGGAATCAATGATGAACTTGATAAATCCGCAAATGACCTTGAACAAAGAACTGAGACAATTGTTGATGATACGAATGTCTCTTCTCAAAACAAGGAAAAGGAAACTGAAGTTATAGCTGATGATGCTATAACTTTGAATCAAAACCAAGATGGTGTAACTGAAGTTGTACCAACTTCAGCTATAACCCCAGAGTCCAACTCAGGGAGAACCAATCTTGATTCTGAATCATTTGAGGAAAATGAGAGTTCATCAGATGATGATGAGCCTAGGAACTCTAAGAAATGGAAATATATGAGTTCTCATCCTATGGATAGTATCCTAGAAAGTTTGAATAAAGGAGTTCAAACGAGGCGAACTGTAAATAACTTTTGTTCATTCTATTCTTTTCTGTCTACCATAGAGCCTACCAACATCAAAGAAGCTCTTGCAGAATCCGACTGGATTGTGGCTATGCAAGAGGAGCTTCAACAGTTCGAACGCAATAAAGTATGGCACCTTGTGCCACGACCTTCTAATCGAACCGTGATTGGTACTCGATGGGTATTCAGAAATAAATTGGATGATTCAGGAGTTATAGTTCGTAATCAGGCTCGATTGGTCGTTCAAGGTTATAATCAACAAGAAGGGATTGATTATGACGAGACTTTCGCTCCAGTAGCAAGACTTGAAGCTATTCGCTTGCTCATCGCCTTCGCAGCTCACAAAGGAATGAAATTATTCCAAATGGACGTTAAGACTGCATTTCTTAACGGTTATTTGGAAGAAGAGGTTTGTGTTGAACAACCTCCTGGATTTTTGAATAGCAAGTTTCAAAACCATGTTTTTAAACTCGATAAAGCTTTATATGGTTTGAAACAAGCGCCTAGGGCTTGGTACGACAGATTGTCAAAATTTTTATTACAAAACAATTTTAAAAGAGGATCTGTCGACAAACCCCTATTTCTAAAATCCGAGGGTTCTGATTTACTTGTTGCTCAAATTTATGTAGACGATATTATTTTTGGTTCTACTAACAATAAATGGTGCAAGTATTTTTCAGATCTTATGACCTCTGAATTTGAAATGAGCATGATGGGAGAATTAAAATTCTTCCTAGGATTGCAGATTCAACAAACCAAAGAAGGCATAAAGATTCACCAACAAAAATAGGTCAAGGAGCTAATCAGAAAATTTGGTATGGAGAACGCTCATCCAATGGACACACCTATGGTAACTGACAAAAAGTTGACCTTGGACGAAAATGGTAAGTCCGTAGATGAGACTACATATCGGGGTATGATTGGTTCTTTATTATATTTAACTGCAAGTAGGCCTGACATTATGTTCAACGTATGTGTCTGTGCTAGATTTCAATCATGTCCTAAAGAATCACATATGATTGCAGTTAAACGTATCTTGAGATATTTAATTGGTACATCTAACTTATATTTGTGGTATCCACTTGAGTGTAATTTCGATCTAGTAGGATATTCAGACGCAGATTATGCGGGATGTTCGTTAGATAGAAAAAGTACCTCTGGATTTGCTACGTGTGTTGGACCTTGCATAATAACGTGGGGCTCAAAGAAGCAAAATTCGGTTGCGTTATCCACTGCAGAAGCCGAATATATCGCTGCAGGACTGGTATGTTCTCAACTACTTTGGTTAAAGCAACAACTATGTGATTATGGTGTTAATGTTGGTTGTATGCCTGTTTTCTGTGATACTACGAGTGCTATTGTTATTTCTAAGAACCCAGCTCAGCATTCTCGTACTAAGCATATAGACATTAGACATCATTTTTTGCGTGACCATGTAGAAAAGGGCAACATTAAACTCGAATTTTGTAGTACTGACAATCAATGGGCTGACATTTTAACAAAGTCGTTAGCGAGAAGACGTTTTGAGATTTTGCGGTTGGAAATTGGTTTAATCGGTAGCAATTAAATTCATCTTATTTATTTTGTGAACCTGCGTGACTGGCTAGATTAAGACGAGATTATATGACTGTGTCCGCATATTTCATTACTAGTATATTTGTGTTTAATATAATATATTTTACGTGAGTATCTTGCATATTTAGTGTTTTATGGAAATTGAATTATGAACCACATTATTTGCCTAAAACCTATCTGATTCACTTTCCAAAATTGAGCCAAATTCTACCCATGTATCCTATACTAGCCGAAATTCTCAAACAAAATAACCTTTCCATATGATTTATTTACCAAAATTCTATCCTCACCATATCCCAACAAAAATAACCACTCAATATTCTTTTCCTACCAAAACTTAAATTGAAGAAAAAAAAAAAAAAAAAAAAAAAAGGGAAAGACAAATTGGGACGGCACACCCATGTGCAAAAGTACAAAAGCAAACCTACCCTTACACAATCATAATTACCCTTACACCTATTACTTTTACCATCTTAATTACTCAACCAATTTTTACTTACTCCTCTCCTTCCTCACGGTTCCCACACCCAAACAAAACACAAAATCATCCAAACCTTCAACCTTCATCAATGGCTTCCACAAGATCCAAAATTTCCAAAAACCAAACTCCTAAAACTCCTAAGCCTAGTATGCCCAAAACTACCTTTTCTCCTTCCACACAACAATCACCCAACCCAAACCAAACCGAGTCGGGTGCGGGTCTTGAGGGTACTAAGAGAAGACGGTTAAACAAAGGGAAAGGAAGACTCCAAGAAGAAGCCACAAACGAAACCACTGACACGGTTTTCGAGGAGACCACACGGGTAACTCTTCGTGATTTTTCGCCGCAAGAAACATCTTTGGGAATTGATAAACTCCGTCTTACAAAAGACGAAAGAAAATTTGTGAACCGGGTTGCTCAATATGGAATACACGGTGGTCGGTATTATCCTAAGGCTTGGTGTAACAAATATAGAGCTTTGGGATTCTTTTCTGATTTTCTGAATTTCCAAGAATGGGAGACGGTGGCTCAGTTTTCGGGTCCGGTGTATCCGATTGAGGTAATCCAGTTCTTTTCCTCTTTTTCTTTAGACAATGGAGTCTTGCATGCCGTCATTAATGGCCGATCAGTCTCGATTTCCGTGACGGACTTTTGTACTCTGTTTTCGGTTCCTGATGATGGAATCAACATCAATCCGAGTACGTCATGGGAGGAACTGACGGACATGGCTAAGCTGGAGGTTAAGCAGTATTTTGATGTTGGGGCGACGTTGTCGAGTTGCGTGTTGGCAGGTAGTGTTTCTCCAAAACTGAAATTTCTGATAAATTTTTTATGGAATACTGTGATTCCGCGACGGGGTGGACGTGATAAAATTGCATGCTATGAGATGTTAGTCGTTAAGCATTGGTTGGAAGGAAATCGGGTTAATTTACCTTCTCTTGTTTTTAATCGTATTTCACAAACCGCTTTCTCGGTGACCGAAGACAAATTTTACTCTACTCTTGACTTGCCGTATGGCATGTGGTTGTCTCGGCTTTTTGAGTCAAAGGGAGTTGTTAATATGCAAAATTATGGGGTCGCGGTAAAGGATGAGATGTGTGATACGTTCTTGAAATTTATGAAGCTTGATGCTAATGGTCCGGAGTTGTTATTTTTGGTCAAAGGAGGTGCGGTTGGATTGTCTTCGGGTGG
The DNA here is from genome assembly GCA_022085475.1 of Heliosperma pusillum. Classification (NCBI taxonomy): domain Eukaryota; kingdom Viridiplantae; phylum Streptophyta; class Magnoliopsida; order Caryophyllales; family Caryophyllaceae; genus Heliosperma; species Heliosperma pusillum. The sequence goes on from JAIUZE010018769.1 coordinate 7,318, forward strand.
GGCTGATTTTTCTGTGATTGAATCCAAATTGGATATGTTCATTGGTAGTATTATGGAGCGCTTGGATGCGCAGGATAAGAAAATTGAGACGGTTTTGGACACGGTTGTTCAAGCCGTGGCCGTGGGTTCCTTGAGCTCAACCCGTGACCAAGGTGGGTCGGGTGTGAGTCATGAGATGAGGACATGGATGGCTGGTGTGGATGATCGCCTTGCTAAGTTGGAACGAAATATTATCGATTGTAAGCAAGAGGCGTATAGGCAAAGGGATAGGATGACATTCTTGGTGAGCCAAGGCGGGTCGTTGGTTAAGAGCGGGACGGAGATGCGTGAGGGAATGCGTACTATATACGATGCGACGGAGGCTCTTTCGTTGAAAGTTCGGAACTTTGATGTTTGCCTCACCGCTCAAGCTTCTCATGTGTCCAATTGCCTTGACCGTCTTTCTACTCTTGAGTACCGCACTAGGCCCGGTTATGTTGATCCTAACAAAATCCGTCAACCCAAAATGCCTTGATTTTTCTATTCTTGGTTGTTAACTCTTAAACTACTAATCCTATTCGGCCCATTTGGCTTATTTTGACATTGTCTATTCGGCCCAATGGCAACTAACAATATATTTTGTGGTTTGTAGTTTAATCAACATTTGCACTTTATTTTGCTTGATATATATCGTCTTATATTGCGTATTTTGCATATCTATTTCTTTCCTTGACATGTGTTATTCTAGTCGTTTCATGTCTTTGTTCTTGTCTTTTCAATGATGCCAAGAGGGGGAAGAAATGATATGATTTGAGTCTTTGCTTAAGCTTGCTCCTTGTCAAGACTCGTTATCTCTTAAATTCTCTCAAGCTATAACTTTGGCTAAGGTGTTTTGTTCTTGCGATCAAAGTTGCTATAACTTTGGAGTGCTTTGTTGAGGGGGAACCATACTTAGTCACATTGTTAAGAAGACATCTTGAGGAAATCATATGAGACTTGTCATCATCAAAAAGGGGGAATTTGTTGGACCAATTCATAAGTTTTGATAATGACATGTGTTTATGTAATAATATGTTTTTCTCGATATATCATATGCGTGTAATTGTGTGCTTTAGTCTTATTATAGCTAGCAACAATTATAGAAGACAGATCAAAGTTAGGCATCACGTTGATAAGTTTGTGATACAAAATTATAACAACTCATAATAACTTGGAATTGACCTTGGATTTACTACTCAGGCATAACTTTAAGGAAAATCGCTTCAAACAAGATCTACATAAATCTACACAAGACTCGAGATGGAGGGTCTTTGTGATCAAGATAAAGAGATGATCCGTATACTGAAGATCTTTGTGAAGATTAGATAGTATAGGTCGTCATTCGGTAACTATTCCATTCGAGAGATTTTATGTTCAAAAGTTATAGCTTTAGTCTATGACTTTGAATGATAAAATATTGATGCATGATTTTGGAAATAACATGTTTTGAAATGTTTTTCAAAAGTGAAAGAGTATTTTTATATTTATCAATTATTTTAATAGAGAATATATTTATGAGATTCTATTGGTTAATAATACAACTTATGGGTTGTCATGCTACCTAGGGTTTCTAATATATTCTATCTCAATTTGTTGTTAACCTAATTAGCCCACCTAGTGTTTGAGCCATCTAGGGTTTCGTGTAAACCTAGTTTGTGCCACCTAGGGTTGCGTGCCTCCTAGGGTTTCATGAGCTAGAGGATTTCGGCCAACCTAGGTTGTTTCCTTAGTTTACCTAATCTAGGATTCTACTATATCTTTACAACAATATTTTGAGATATAAAGATAAATATATTTCTATAAGATAAACCAAATAATATTTTGAGATAAAGATATTTCTAAAAGATAAACAAATATTATTTTATGATAAGATAAGTATCTTTATTAAATATTATACTAGGGTTTTAGATCTACTATGATTCTACTACTATAAATACTCATTCACATACAATTTGTAAAATACACGAAATACACATACTTTACACGGCTATTTATTTTACTTGTGTTGATTTTCCAAAATCGTTTTAAAGCAAACCTTTGAGCAAATATTTATTATTGTTTGAGTTTGTTTTTCAAAAGAGTTGTGCATCAATTATTATCAATCGCTTGAGTGAAATACGTTACTGGATAATAGTACATCATTATAAGCTTACAATTCTTTAACGGGAATCTGTGTGAGTTATATTGTACTTTCTTATTAGCGTAAGATAGTATAGAGTATTTAGCGATACTCACCTTGAGTTATAATCATAGTGTTGATTATACTAGTGGGTTGATAATTTTTGTAATCCGTAGAAAGGTACTAAAAATTATTAATCGAGAATAGTGGACGTAGGTTTCAACGTGTGAAACTGAACCACTTCAAAAATCGTGTGCCTCTCTCTTATCTCTTTACTTTTCGTTAGTTTGTTTTCGCGCTTACTTTGATTAATTAATTAGTTGATTTTAATTCATAAGATCAAATAATTAATTACATATCATATAAATCGAAAAAGTGGGGCTAGTTATTAATACTCAATTCACCCCCCCCCTCTTTCGTATTCGATCAATAGACTCTACATATGATTTATTTATAACCATGATTTTTGTATGAATGATGGTTGGATTGGTTGTTAAAATGGATGTTTTTAATTAAAAATCATGTTGAAATAAATTGGGGTTGTTGTTTTAGTGGTGGCCGAATTGGGTGGCTGGAAACCAGCCTAAACCGGCCGGTTCAGGCCTGGTCAGACCGGTTCAGGCCGGTCCAGACCGGTCTGGATTTGGTCCGGGTATGGTCCTTGGGAGTTGTGTCGATACTTGTTTGTTTTGTTGTTGTTTTGACGGGTTTTAAATATGTTAAGCATGCGGGAAATATTAAGAAACGGTTTTTAGTAAAGTCGAACAAAATAGCCAAAACAGCCCCAAAACTGCCGTGGGCCCAGTCCAGGCCCGTGTAATGTCACGGCCCAAATCAGCCCATGAGTCACCTTTTTAGTCTTGTGACGGTTTTTGAGTTAGTGTTAATTTATCGTGTTTTGTAATATTTAGCAAGTGGGAAATTATAATAAGTAAATTATTTAATTAAAAGTATTTTTCATAATATTATAATCCCTCACATGTTAGAAATTATAATACGAGATTATAGTTTATTTTGATATCCTTTAAGTCAAGCGGGTTTTTGTATGATTTTAATTATTCACATGTTAGAAGTTGGAATAAATAACATGAATTGAATATGATGATTCTTGTTCAAGCCGAGATGACTAAGACTCTGTTTCTAGCCGGTTTGACCAAACGGGTTTGGTCAAACTAAGATCTAGTCAGCCCCGTTTTGACTCATGACCCGTCGCGGGACTCGGGTCGGGGATTTGTCTTCAAGTAAGGTTGTATTTAATTAATGAATTAGCCTTAGTAGATATGAGGCGATATGATATCTGATTATGATTTATATGCAATTAGTCACATGATAGGAAGTTCTTCCCGTGACTGTTTGATTGTATGATATATGTCGTGTTGACTAAGTACCCATAGAGAATTATGAGTATATGGCGTCTTGACCATTTTAATTCTAAATGAGTATCTTGGACCATGACATGGATAGGCAGTACTATCTTTAACGAGTATATGTTCACCACTGATAGCTTCTGTGTCACTGACTTGGGCCTTTTGATACCAAGCCGGGGGCATGGCTGCCTAATTGCTTCCACTTTGGGAATGGAGCTAGCTTAAGTACTAGCCATCTCTGCTTAGGGGGTCGCCTAGTAGAGTTTCTCATGTACTGTTTAGTAATGAGACAAGGAATGGGTTAGCTGTTGTCGCTAGGTCTGATCAGTCTAGGACTAGGATGTTTTCCTACCTTGTGGTATAGACTCGAGTTACAGTCGACTATTGGCCGTGCTAAGAACTTATGCCTGTTTATAGAAGTATTGGTCTTTCATGTTTGTATGATTCTATGAATCTTAGAAGGTGAGATGCAAGCCGGCTAAGGTTTATAGAGTTTGGATTAACGGCTGTTAACTGATTCACATGATATTATGTTGGATTAGGGTTTGAGTGTATCACGGCCATGTTTCAAAGAGGAACCTCTGAGCTAGCATACCAGCTTCCCTACCTCGAGTTATAGATTAATAACGGTTTCACATGATAGCTTTCATATGCTAGGTTATATGTTAGTTAATTGTTCATAACATGAAAAGCATATCATATTTGTTAAGGTTTTGTATTTTCCATATACATTGCTTTTATGTTATTCATGTTTAATTAAACTCGACATTTCGTGGCTGGGAGAACTCGGAGATACTCCCCACTGACTGTGGCTTCCGTGTTTATATTTAATGCGGTTGGCAGGTTTGTGATGCATACATTGGGTACATTGACGAGCTAGCGAGCGAAGTATTTACCTTGGACCTATATTCGGTTCTTAGATTGTATATTATTATACACTCTTATATTTCCGTATTTATACGGGAGATATGTCTCCCGTCTTGTATAATTCTTATGTATAATATTATTTTCCTTTTGTTATGAACCTTTTTATTTATGACACCTTTGTTTATTTATTTAAATATTTTTTTTTCTTTCCGTAAATTTGAGGGTGTCACAGTTGGTATCAGAGCATTTTTGCTCCCGACGCACGTTTGTGTACCCTTGTATAAATAACTTGACCGTAATAAAATAATAAACTTGTGAGATAGAAGGGTAGGATGGGTAGATTAGGATTTATGTTGTAGTCTATTTGTTTATGCTAATTGTTAGGAGTAACTTAATTTGTGTTGGTTCTTATGAAGACGGTTGGACCTCGTGTAGAAGAGATCGTTGTTGGTACCAATCAGGTCCCTCCTCATAAAGAAGACAATTGCCAAGGAGGCTATGTTTGGGTGGCTAGCCAAGTTGCTAGGAACCATATTTCGCCTTATGGTGGAATATGTGTTACCTAGAAGGAGTATCCTCTACCGAAGATTTGAAGATTTACAAGCCTAGTGGAAGAGAATTCTTTCTTCATCTATGAATTCTCTCGTCCTTATTATATTATGCTCTCTTCTTTCTATCTAGGAGCTTATTTCTCTTCCAACCTATTTGCCTCTTGGAAATTTCTCTAGATAGTTCCTCCATCTTAGCATTGGTATCCTTACCTTCCTTTGGTAACATTTTTATGGATGTCATACCCATTTGTTTAAGGTATATTATACTTAGTAGGAAGAACTTTGAATCTTGTGGAATATTAGTGTTTGTTAGAATGAACTTGTGATTTGAGGAAAATGGTATAGATCTAATTTCACCCTATGGTGGTGAGAGTTGGTATCCTTGAGGAAGGTGTGGTAAGGTATGTTTAATGATTTTAATGCTAGATACTTGTCATGAATTGTGTGTAAATAGTTCATGATATTCGATGGTGTACGATCGAATGAGTTGGCTATGACTTCTTAACTCATTAGTAATTTAGTCTTTTGGACTTAGAAGTTTAGTATTGGTTTGAAGACCATGCTTATGATATGTCTATTTTGGAGTAAATAAGAAGTTTCGAATATGGTATCTAGCCATCCTATTAAGCTAGTTCCGTGTTTAGATGATTATAAGGATTTGAGGATAAACTTTGGAGGAAAGTCTCTTAGTGGTTTTAGACTATGAAAACTTGAAGTTGCAATATCATTTCTTTTGAGGATCGAATTAAGCATAATGGTTGTTGGTTGTTGTGGTTAAGGATTTTAGTGGTTCTTTAAAGGTTACTTGGAAAAATAGTTGTTTTAAATGTTGGACCCTAATGGGAATAATTACCTTGTGGAATTTTGGATTTGGATGACCAAACATGAGGAATATTGTTATAAGCAAAAAAAAAAAAAAAAAAACCGATGTATTAAGAGTTTGGAAAAGATAAATAAATTGATTACGGTCGCATTGCCCTATGTGTGGCAAAAGTTAAGTGAATCGAGTTTTGTGTGACTAATCTTTTTGAGGTTTCGAGATTCAACTTTTGATGATGAGAGGGTTCATTGTAAATAAGTTGGGGTAATGAATTTTGGAATAAATTGGATTAAAGGATTTCATAGTAAGTCCTTTACTTTGTGGTTGTTAGCGGTCGTGTTTCCTTAATTATAAATATTTTGATGGTGATTTCCAATAATAGTTTCGATGGACCTTAGAAGATTCTAATGGAATTTGAATAATTGGGAATTGTTACTCGATGTGTCATGCTTATGAAGTATTTTGGTAGGAATCGGAGGATTGAAAATGTTGAGGATATAGTGCACTCTCTGGAGGACTAGATTCTGTTGCAATTAGTAGTGACGAGTTACAATCGACATTGGAAGTTTCATAGATGGAAGATAGTATTGTGGTTCATTCTTCTTTCTTCCTTTCCTATTTTTATTCGATTTATTCTTTCGAATATTCAGTTCCTTCTATCAAGTATCATTTCTCTTAGATATATTACTATAAGCTTTAGTTAGGAATTTTAGGAATAGATAATAGAGTTATTATCCTTACTGTGAAGTTTTTGAATTAAAAGCTTTTAGAAATGTTTTATGATTTCAAGTATTTTACCGTCAAGGAGTGTTGAGACTTGTTATTGGAGACGTTCGATAACTAGTTTTCTCATTTATTGATGCGAAAATGTATCTTTTAAGTCTTTGATTTGGGACGTGGGTGTTCGTAACAGCTGACGAGAACCTTCCGCCCCAGTGATAAGACCCTGTAATTTTATTTACGAATTATTTTAACATTTTGAAATAGACCTACATATTATGTTACTTTCTTCTCCAAGTTTCGATGTCAAAACTTTTTAAACGGAGGTGATTTGTAACAAACACCCCTAAAAGTACCCGATTTTCTAGTAACAATTATTTACTAACACTTTTCAGTAGAACTTAAGTTTTTAAAATAGGAATTTTTGTTCGGAGTCTTATTTTGAAATTCCGCGTTCGTATTTGGAAGTTCTGAGAGATTTCATGAAAAGACCGTTTTTAGTCATCTTTGACTTTTCTTGACTTTTAAGTCGTCTTTTACTTTTCTTGACTTTTTGAAAGTCGTCATTGACTTTTCTTGACTTTTAAGTCGTCCTAAACTTTTCTTGACTTTTAAGTCATCTTCGACTTTTCTCGACTTTTCAGTCAACTTTGACTTCCGTTGACTTTTTCCCGACTCGCCTCATAAGTTTGAGGACCGTAATTTTATTTAAAAAAATAATATTTTTGATTTATTTTTATTTAGATTTATTAAGATTTATCATAATTTAATATAATTATTTTGAATTTATTCGGAATTTAAAGAATAACTTTTACGGTTTTAACCGAACGTCATTTAACTATTCCCGACTCATCGAAAATCTCGTAACAAATTCAAAACTCGACTTTGGCATGAGTCACACGCGCGTGTCATCATTTTCCACTCACCATTAGATATTTTATTTATTTTGATTAAACTAATCAAAATATCTAGATATTTATTAACTTTATCGATCAGTTAACGAAAATTACGCAAAACGTTTACAAAACTGATCCGATAGTCACCATATCACACGGCTCCTTGCTCTCTAATAGACCTAGATATTTTCATTATTTTTCATTACAATATCATAATATCTTGATATTTATTTTAATTAACTTTATCGTTAATTATATTTAATCGTTTACCGTAAAATAATTATTAAACGCGAGTCAATTACGTAACAACCATTTCAAAACCCGACTTTTTATTTTGCCTATATTTACACGGCTCACACACACACTCCACTCACAAACAACTTTTCATTTTT
>JAIUZE010018770.1:0-20887 GCA_022085475.1 Heliosperma pusillum
AACATATGACCCTCCTCGAGCCCAAGTCGGTTGTATCTCGTCAATCCCCTACAAATGTTCACCTCTTGCTCATCACCAATGCCCCCCTCATAGTGCCTCACCAAGAATGAAATCACCCCCCCAAGATGGATGATTGCTTTGGTAGATTTTTGCCTATGTTTAATGCAAGCCCTCAAAAACAAATCGGCCCAATCCGGGGTCCCTACCCCCTCCGGAAGCATAGTCCACAAACATAGCCGGATGCTCTCCGGCACTTTGGTGGGTTCTCCCGCGGAGTTGAAGATGGTGGTAAGGAATCTTGTGATTAGGCGGAGTACGGGGTGGGTGATGGCTGAAAGTTTGGCATCCTTAGATGGGCCGTGGTAATTTGTAATGTTAACCCACATTGTGTGCATTTTTCCCTTGGGGCACCTAATGTCTTCGGGTTGTCTGGTGATCTTAAGGATTTGACGGATTTTGGAAGTGGGGGCATTATGCCAAGTTTGGTTTAAACGGAATCGGTAGGCTTTTTCCTCACCTTCGGGCACGTCCAACTCCGACAAGGTTGCTAGAAACTCGTACGCGAAACTCCTATAGGTGTGATCCCAGGAGTCCGGCTCGAGATAAGCCTCTAGCCCTACTTTAGCTAGCATGTCCCTTGTTAAGTTGAACATGCCTAAGGCATGGAGGGTGTTTGGGGAAAATAATTTTGTGGCTACGAGAGGTTGTTGTCGGGGAGAGGTTAGCTTATCCCAAATTTTCTTATATTGAACACTCAACCTTTCATAGCCCATGAACACCGCTTCCACCTCAGTGTCGGGCTCACTCACCGCGGCCCTCTTATTCTTCCCTTTGCCAAACAATTTGGAAATCTTGGGTGCCATTTCTGCAAAATTCAACAAGTAACACAATACAACAAGCAACAAACAATCACTCAAAAGATTTTTTCACTCAAGCAATTCAACAAACACTTGGTGTGCAACAATTTCAACACCTCAAAAACTTAGTGTTTGTTGAATTTCTTTACCTCACTCAGAAAATTTTGTCCAATCCTAACTACACAATCAATCAAGGGCAAGGGGAAACTCAACCTAAGACCAATTCTAGCCTAAATTCGAGCAAAAAAAATTGAAGAACAAAGGAAAAGTTGAGTATGAAGTTATACCTTTACGATTCCATAAGATTTAAGCTTCTTGATGATTAGAATAGGTAGGGAAACCGACAAACAACCTTAAAAACCCAAACCCAACAAAGTTCCTGAAAAAATCGAATTTGAGGAAAAAATTTCTAGGTTTTCAAAGACGGATTTCTGAGATTGTGAGTGATTGAGATTGATTTTGGGGTGATTGAAGGTAGAATAATGATTAAGAAGAAGAATTTGATTGATTTTGATGAAAGTTTGTGAACATTTGAGGGAGAAAGATGAAGTTTTGAGGGATTGGGGTTGGTTTGGGGTGTTTTTCGTGAAGAACAAGTGTATGAAGATGTAGGTTGATTTTGTGAAGAACTCGGGCAAAATGGAAAACAAATGCTGAAAACCCGTTCTCGACGCTGGCAGCGTCATACGACGCAGGCTGCGTCGTGATGACGCAGGCTGCGTCCTACGACGCAGGCTGCGTCCTGCACTGCCGGATCTTCTTGCTTTTTGCACTTAGCCAAATTTTGGCTAAGTGTTCCAAACACCTCCATACTTGCATTTTCACTCCAATGGTCCATGATAACCTCCAATATCCAAATTCCATCGATTCCCGAATTTTTTATCCATGGCATGCATCCCGAGGCGGCCGAAAACTCGCAAAACTTCACAAAACCGTTAGTAACTCCAAAAAAATTTGCTTGATGCAATGTCTAACTAATTGAAAACAACTCAAATACTAAGAATTAACAATGAAACTTCAAAGAAATATTCACAAGGATAGAGTATGTACACGATTTGCCGTTTATTTAGAGTCGATGGCTCGACTTAGCTATTTCAAGCTTTTCAACTTTCATAAACGGGGTCTTTAAGCAAAACCTCTTCTTCCCCCTCCTGGGCACATCCTTGGAAGTAATGTTTGAGACGGTGGCCATTCACCTTGAGGAGCTTTCCATCCCCGGGCCCCTCCACTTCAATAGCTCCATGGGTAAACACTTTCTTGACGGTGTAAGGTCCAAACCATCTTGACCTCAACTTGCCCGGAAAGAGCTTAAACCGGTTTTGGAACACAAGAACTTTATCACCCTCCTTGAAAACTCGGCGGTTTATCATCCCATCATGCCATCTCCTTGTTTTCTCCTTGTAGATGGAGGAGTTCTCATACGCATCTTGGCGAATTTCCTCAAGTTCTTGTAATTGAAGCTTTCGGTGCATACCGCTCTCATCTTGGTTTTGGTTGAAAGATTTGATAGCCCAATAGGCTTTGTGCTCACCCTCCACGGGGAGGTGGCAAGCCTTGCCATAGATGAGACGGAATGGGGACATGCCAATGGGGGTTTTAAAAGCGGTCCTATATGCCCACAACGCATCAACTAGCCTCTTGCTCCAATCCTTTCTATCCGGATTAACCGTCTTTTCAAGGATTCCTTTTATTTCACGGTTGGAGAGTTCGGCTTGCCTGTTTGTTTGTGGGTGGTAGGCTGTGGAAATTTTATGATTCACCCCATACCTCTTGAGAAGGCCTCCAATCACCTTGTTGCAAAAATGGGTACCCCTATCACTAATGATAGCCCTTGGAAAACAAAACCGGGAGAGTATGTTCTCTTGGATGAAAATGGCTACTACCTTGGCATCATCGGTGCGGGTAGGGATTGCCTCAACTCATTTTGACACATAATCTACCGCCAAGAGGATGTATAAATAACCACCAGAATTAGGAAAGGGGCCCATAAAGTCAATTCCCCACACATCAAAGATCTCACAATATAGAAGAGGTTGTTGTGGCATCTCATTTCTTTTTGTCAAATTCCCCACCCTTTGACATCGGTCACAAGTTTTTACAAATTTGGGGGCATCTTTGAAAAGGCTTGGCCAAAAGAAACCGCATTCAAGCACTTTTCTAGCGGTTCTTTGTGGCCCAAAATGCCCTCCACAAGCATAGTCATGACAATGATGTAAGATGGAAGGAATCTCACTTTCGGGCACACATCTTCTCACAAGTTGATCTTGGCAAAACTTCCACAAGTAAGGATCATCCCATGTATAGTACTTTGCATCGGATTTTACTTTGCTCTTTTAATGAGAAGAGAAATGGCTTGGAAGCCGCTTTGTCACCAAATAGTTGACCATGGTAGCATACCATGGCTCCTCCACTTGTATAGCATAAAGTGACTCATGAGGGAGACCTCCTTCAACCCCCTCAAGAGGGCATGATGGTCTTCCTTCATGGTTTAGCCGGCTCAAATGATCCGCCACCACATTCTTCACCCCTTTCTTGTCTTTTATTTCCACATCAAACTCACTTAGAAGAAGAATCCATCTCAACAACCTTGGCTTTGCATCCGTCTTTGCCACAAGGTATCTAATGGCGGCATGATCGGTGTAGATGATCACCTTTGTGCCCAAGAGATAAGATCGGAATTTTTCTAGAGCATAAATCACACCAAGGAACTCCTTCTCCGTCGTAGAATAGTTCTTTTGAGCATCATTCAAGAGGGTAGAAGCATATTAGATCACATGGGGTCCCTTGTCACTCTTTTGACCCAAAACCACTCCCAATGCATAGTCACTTGCATCGGTCATGATTTCAAATGGAAGATCCCATCGTGGTGCTTGAATAATTGGTGCGGTGACCAATCTCTCCTTCAAATCATCGAAATCTTTCCTACATGAGGCATCAAAGACAAACTCCGCTTCTTTGTGCAAAAGCTTACTTAAGGGGTTAGCAATCTTGGAAAAATCCATAATAAATCTCCGGTAGAAACCGGCATGTCCGAGAAAAGACCTAATGTCTCAGGTGTTAGAGGGATAAGGTAAGGTTTTGATAATGTCAACCTTAGCCATATCCACCTCAACCCCCCTTTCCGACACTACATGTCCTAAAACGATGCCACTAGTTACCATGAAATGACATTTTTCGGAGTTTAAAATGAGATGGGACTCTTGGCATCGCTCTAAGACAAGAGCAAGGTGTTTTAGACATGCATCATAAGAGTCCCCATGGACGGTGAAATCGTCCATGAATACTTCTATGATCCTTTCTACATAATCGGAGAAAATACTCAACATGCACCGTTGAAAAGTTCCCGGTGCATTACATAAACCAAAGGGCATACGGCGATAAGCAAATGTACCGAATGGGCATGTGAATGTGGTCTTGACTTGGTCCTCGGGTGCGATTGGGATTTGAAAATACCCCGAGTACCCGTCAAGGAACCAATAGAAAGCTTTTCCCGCTAGTCTTTCTAACATTTGATCAATAAATGGTAGCGGGAAATGGTCTTTTAATGTAACCGCATTCAAGCGGCGGTAGTCAATACATTCCCTCCAACCGGTTTGTGGTCGGGTGGAGACCAAGTCTCCTTGTGCATTCTTGACTACCGTCACTCCTCCCTTTTTGGGTACGACTTGAGTTGGGCTAACCCAACGGGAGTCGGAAATAGGGAAAATGATACCCATTTGCAATAGCTTAATTACCTCTTCTTGCACTACCTCCGCCATGGGTGGATTGAGCCGCCTTTGAGGTTGTCGGATCGGTTTGGCGTCCACCTCAAGCCGTATTTTGCTTGAAAATGCCCTCCACATGCCTGGGTCTCCACATTTCTTTGGTAAATTTTGCTTGAAAATTGCCGACACATGTTCACTCACCCTAACCTTATGGGTTCCCTTCTTAGGATTTCTCCTAGGTGTACAAAGTTCTTTCAAGAACTTTGCATACCTAGGGACACTATTCAACAAGTTAAGAAGATGAATGTTTACCTCACATTTCCGGAAAGTCTCATATAAGTCATTCTCCTTGGCATACTTCCTTGTGCTTATCAAAGCACTAGGAAATGGGACTTCCGGTATGTATTCCTCCACTTCATCATCTTCAATAGTGTCTTTGCCCTTCCTTGAAGTGTCTCCCTTGGGGTCCTTGCTTATGGATGCCCCTTTTTCATTCTTCGATATCTCTTCATGACCAACCACCAATTCTCCTTGGTCTTCAATCTCCAAGGTTTCCATCTCAAGATTCTTCATCTTTTCCTTTCCTTTTCCAAGGGGGTTTAATTCCAACCCTTTGCCTCCCTTCAAGGTCATGGCACTAGCATTTTCCCTAGGTGGGGGAATGGCTTGAGATGGGAATCTTGTGGAGCTTGAGGCTTGGGATTTTGACATATTTGAGGCCATTTGGGATAGTTGGGTTTCCCAGTTGCTCACCCTAAGGTTGTTAGCCTCCCTATCCTTCCTTGCCTCCTCTCTATCCCTCCTTGCCTCCTCCCTATCTTTCTCTTGATTGGCAAGGAGTGTTTGCAAGATGTCACTCAAGTTCTCTTGAGAAGAAGAATTCCCTTGAATGGGACCTTGGTTTGGTTGTCTTTGAGATTGAGAATTACTTGGAAAATTTGAGTTGTTGGGTCTTGGGTTGTTAAAATTTCTTTGGAGATTTTGGTGGAAATTAGAGTTTCGGTTTTGGGTTGGATTTTGGGCTCTCAAGTGATTGAATTGACCATTTTCTAAACTCTTTGACTTGTCTCCTCCCCACCCCAAAAGATCACGGTTTCCCACTTGGTTGTACATTCCTCCACCACTTGGGTTTCTAGAATTGTAATTCCCATACTCCATAGCATTGACGCTCTCCATAGTGGCTCCTTGCTCAATCATGATGTAACATGTATTGGTAGCATGGTCACCTCCACAATATGAACATTCAAGTGGTTCGGGGTGTTGAGAAAATGAGCTACTTTTGTTAACAACCAAGTTGGACACCATGCTTTTAAGTTCACCCATCTCTTGCATGATTTTGTGATTTTGAGAGGCGTAAGGATCTTCCATGGAAGATACATTTCTATAGCTTCCTCCCCTTTTATTCTTCCTCCCGTAGCTTCTTGTGTTCATCGCCAACTTCTCAATAATATTGTTGGCCTCGGCCCCATTAAGTGTATCAATTCCACCTCCGGTGGCGGCAATGATCATCCGTTGGTCGTTTTGGCACAACCCTTCATTGAAGGCCGTCAATAAATCGTCCCCCGACATCCCATGATATGGGCATCTTGCCACAAGGCTTTTGAAACGCTCCCAATAGTCATAAAGGGTTTCCCCCATGTCTTGCTCAATGGTAGTGATGAGCTTCTTTGAGTGATTGTGCCTTGAATCCGGGTAATATTTCTCAAGAAACTTCTTCTTCAAACCCACCCAAGTGGTGACGGAGTGGGCCGGAAGACAAAAGAGCCATTCCTTAGCGGCATCTTGTAGAGAAAACGGAAATGCCCTTAGCTTGAATTGGTCTTCGGTCACTCCTTGGGGAATAGCCCCTTAGCAAATCATGTGGAATTCGGCCAAGTGCCTATTGGGGTCATTCCCCACCATTCCATGGAATCTAGGCAAGTTATGGACAAAGAACCCCTTGAGCTCAAAGTTCACATCCCCCATGGGGGGATATGCAATACATAGTGGTTGCTCCTCATAGTTCCTTGCCCGGATCTCACCAATTGTTCTATTATCCTCCATATTGGGTGGGTAGAGGATGTCCAATGGAGATGGTATCCTCGGTGGTGACTCAAATACTTGCTCCGCTTGTTCTTGAAAAATATTATTCTCCAACTCCTCTTCACTAGGCTCCCTCCAAAAAGGTCTCCTATAGAGGGGATTGGAAAATAACCAATTGGATATGCTACTTGAGGATGGATCAATGTCTTGGTCACCAAGTCCCTCTTGTGACCTAGGCATAAACTTTTAAAAACAACTCAACAACACAATTAGTAACTTCAACACCAAGTAACCTACAAACAATACAAAAAGAAATATTTGAAAAACAATCTAAACAAAGTATGACACTAACAAGAGTTTCAATTTGATATTTAGCTATATTGCCGTCCCCGGCAACGGCGCCAAATTTGACGAGCTAAAATACGGTGTCGTTAATTCCGCAAATTAGCTAGGCCAAATAGAAATTTATAAAACCTTACCTAGACTCAAACCAACCTAAATAAAAGGGTAGTAAGGGTAAAAAAAGGGTCGAACCCAAGGGAAAGCGGTAATGCTAAAATATTCTAATCTAGACTCTTGCAAAATATCAATTAACAAAACTAATGACTCTAATCACAAATTAAGACACTAATTTCTAATTAAGACACTAATTACTAATTAAGACACTAATTAAAACAAAGACTTAAATTAATTACAAACTATGATATTCACAATGGGAAAACATGTGGGAAAACATAATTGGGGGAGTTTGGGTAAAAAGATGAGTTAACATGAAATATGAAATTCTAGTTTAGGCACTAGCACAAACACCTTCAATGCAATTAATCAAATATGTGAGAAATACTTAGTGTAACTATCCCAAGTAACACAACAATTAGCAAAGATGACTTCTTTCTATCTCTCCTCTTATTTATCTAATACTACCTCCTAAGAAATAGTCAATATGAATTAAACCACCCAAAATTGACCCTTTACAACTAAATCAACACTTATTAAAACATAAGCATAAACAAAGGAGTAAGCTTTAAGCATTCAACCAAAGGATTAAGCTAGAATTATGCAATTCAACATTAAATCATGTAAAAATCACACAACATACAATTTATCACCCAAAAGACTCAAACTTTAAACCAAGTTGGAGTCTTTCAAGTTCACTTCACACATTCAAGCATAGGGTGACAATTCCTACCAAGAACAAGCATTATCAAGTAAACAAAATGTCAAGCTAGTCAAACCAAACATTCATTCACTCAATATAAAAGATTAACATAAACAAATTGTATTAAATAAGGAGGAAGAGGGTTAGAAAATCATACAATGCTAAAGGTGTGAACTTGTTCAAATTACACCAAGTAAATGAAAAGATTAGCTACCCATATTCTTCATATTACAACCCATTTCTAAATAAAATCAATTACAAGAGCCAAAGTTGAAGAACAAAGTAGAGAATTTCTAAGGAAAAATGTGATGTTCAATGTTGTGTGCTTGGCTCCCTTCTCTCTCTTCAGATTTCTGCTTAAATACCCTTGGTCCGCAAACCTAGGGGCCTTGAAAGGTGGGCTTTCAAAAGACAAGACGGAGAAATGAATAAATGTCGTGCTGAGAAAGGACGCAGGCAGCGTCCTACGACGCAGGCTGCGTCGTGATGACGCAGGCTGCGTCGTGATGACGCAGGCTGCGTCGTGATGACGCAGGCAGCGTCGTGTACTGCCCGATTTCCCTTTGCTTTTCCTTCTTGACTTTCGTTGACCCATGGACTTTTGGCCCCGCCTTGACTTCCATTGACCTATTGGGTTTGGTCTTCATGCCTTGGTGATTCATTGCTAGCCCACTCCAATTTCCGGGTTTTTGGGTCTCGGGTTTTGGGTTTGACTTTCATTGACTTTCGGGTTTGACTCTCAAAATTGACTCAAATTACTAAATACCAACATTATTACAAAAACTAAAGTTAACATAAAACAAAGCTAATGACCCGTAAAAAGTAAAACGAAAGACTCTAATAAATACTACTAGACACAACACAATTTGGTGTTGTCAGAAGTGCTTGTGCCCAATTCTTGCTTCAAGTATCAATGTCCCCGCCCGGGGCTCATTTCACCCCCGCCCGGGGGAGATCTTCTTATCTTCTCTTCTTCATAAAATACTTCAATCTATAATGCTCATAGGATCTAAGGCTTTGTTCTTCATTCCAATGTCCGAGAACTCGTTTCTCATCACTCTTATCATGGATACCTTTCCAAGGATGATTCGTTCTGACCTGAAACAAACACGAAACATACCAAAGCGTAGTATATATCGAAATATTAAGAAACCATGCAAATCTAGCTTAAAATCATATCAAGGGGAGTCAAAATAAGCCTAATTAAGCTTCTAAATACACGTAAAATAAGCGCTTAATAGTTACAAGACGGTCTACCTCAGTTTTGGTCAACCTAAGGAGGTCCCTAAATTTGTTCTTATACCCTCAGAAGCTAAGGGGCATAACTGGTGCTTCTTCTGAGTCCCATCCTCCAATTGCAGCAATTTCTTCAGGAAAGGGACAGATATCGCCTCCAGGAAAGGCGAACACATGAGTATCTGGATCTTAGTATTCAAGACAAGCATCTAGGAAGGGCCTTACTACTTTCACCAGTTTCAAGCTTAAGATTTTCCTTAGATTGAAGGCACCCATGTTGTGTTTCTCCATATTAGTAAACTCATTTGACCATTCCTTGAGACGATTTTCAAAGGCATCCACAATTTCAAGATTTTTTGAGATTAGAAGTTTTTTTGAGAGACGGATTGTTGGAAGAAGTTTGTATGAATAAAATCTTCAACCGAGCTCGCTATATATTTTATTCGTCTTTTCCTAATTCTAACCGGGGTCTGATCAGCCTGGGAAATGACGCAGCAACAGCTGCACCCTTTCGAAGAGTCGCAGCTCTTGCTGCGCCTTTTCCTCAAGCCTTTTCTCAGAATTTCCAGCTTGCGAACCTTCCTAATTCGTATTTGTCTATGATTTCCTATTCCTATAGGATATGGGTTCGGCCAATATGCCGAGTTACCAAGGTTTTGGATTTCCTAGTTATGGTCGGGGTCGGTTTTTTAGACGATGATCGACATTTTTGCCAATTACGCACACTTATTCATTTTCTTTTCTTTTCTTTTTAGGAAAATCTTCTCATTTCCATTTTATCTAAACTTATATATTTCTTTTTTTAGGGGGTAACCCTCCCCATTGTCGGTCATGTTTTTTACATTTCCATACATTTTTTTTGCTTTTTGTCATACTCAGGCACTCATTTCGTGCCAGTTGAGGCTAGTGATATGCTACCGATATATCACATGTAAAATGTTTGAGTATATTATTTGCTATATACTGCATGTAATTTATGTGAATTCTATGTAAATTCCGGCGACATGACGGCAGTACCGTTAGCTACCAAACCTGTCTTTAAGTTAACTTGCAGGAACAAAAGAAATCCAACAGCAAAGGCACTCAGGTCGTCGTAAACAGTCAACAAAAGGGAAAATGTACACAAGACTGGGGGCTCTCGCCCTAAAATCAAATCCAAAACTGTGGTTTCTCGCCCGAAAACAAATCCAAATGTACAACAAACTCAAAACAAAGTTCAAAATACCCAAAGTCTACAAACAAAAGAAAACAAAGTTCGAAATACCCAAAGTCTCCAAGGCTCTCTGCGAAAAAAATGCCTCATATCTCATTTCATTTCAAAAATACAAAATGCAGCAATAAATGAGAAGGGGAATGAGAGGTTCCTACCTGTCGGTCCCGACCACCTGCAACTGCCTCAACGGCTGTAGTCCGCAACCGGTTGACCACCCTCCACAGCGCAACATGCCGAAATGGGGCCACCTACAGACAAATACAAATCAAAGTTAAAACAAATGCATTCCTATGCAACAAGGATGGTCATGGATTAGAAGCCCACCCTCTTCACAAGGTGCTCCCACTCATCCAAGCCAGCATCACTCACCGCCGCGCTGAACTCACGTAGCTCTGAAATCGTCGTGGAGCCAGCCGCATCCGTGTACTCAAGCACCTCGACGCCCGCCACCTCGATCTCCTACAAAAATCAAATGGTTCATCAACAAACAACTTATCAATTATCAAAATTCAATATAAGAAGAAGCAAGCAATGCTTACCACGATCGGCCAGTACGCCAATCTCTGACGAACGAACCCTGGGTAATCCTCGTCAGGAAGAAGGAGGGCATCCCTACTCACGCCAGCAAGGTTAGCCTCTCTCTCAGCATCAAAAGGCTCCCTAAACATCGACCCTGGAGGATTGATGGGGACCGTGAAAGCCTCACGAGAGCACTGCCAAGTCAAACCTTCGCCCAAGTACCACACGGGTCCTATGGGCGTCCTCAGCAGCAACCGAGTCAAGCTCAGCAACCGAGTCGAGCTCCTGGGACGTAGGACCTCAGCCAAGAAAGCTGGTGCGTCCGGGTAGTCAACCCAAGGTCTCGGAACCCACTGAAAACAAAGACAAAGGGTCATTCCTTATGATCTTTCTCTAAAATAAAAAACAGAAAATAAAGCAGTGAGAAGTACTTACATGCTCCAGCTACATGGCATTCACGCCCCTCCTACAGACATCATAAGAAGAACGTTGGCCCTTCTTACGGCACACCACCCATTCCCAAACAACTGGGTACGCCCTCAGCTCAGGCTCTGTCCTCTTCAGCGCGAAGCCCGGAAAGTAGGAGTACACCCACCCGTGCAAAAGATAATAACAGTATCAAACGTCAAAGTCAAATATTGATCTTTCAATGCAAAACAAGATTATTGATCTTTCAATAAGCTACAAAAGGAAGGTTCATACATCCAGCAAGAGTCCAGGACCAACTGTGGCCGAAGACGTCCCCTTCTCCATCAGCTTCGGCCTAACCATGGCCCTCATGTAGCGAGTGAGGGCTGCAAAACCGGGAGTAACCCAGTCCCAGCGAGCGAGGCTAATCAAGTCAGAAAGGAATGGAGAAGCTTCTCCAGCATGGGAACCTCGTCCTCAGCCGCCCCGGTCTTCTGTACCACCTAGGCAGGTATATCTTCTCCCGCACGGGAAGAAGAAGGCTCAAGATCTATGTCCACGGAAACTCTCCCTGATGTAGAAGGAATGTCACATGCGCATTTTAAACGTGTCAAATATTTCAAACAAATCCTCAGCCGTTTCAAACAATGTCAAGCACATTTTAAGACGTTTCAAGTCATTTTCAAGAAGTTTTTTGGTCATCTTTGACCATTGTTTCAAAAACCCGACTACACATGTGAGGTAAGGGTCAAGTCAAGTCTAAATTCAAAGTCTAAGTATGGGTATAAGTCAAAAATTCGACAGCATTTCGCTATAATATCGGTTATGCCCTAGAAAAGCGTCCTGCAGAGCCCGCCGCAAACTGAAAATCTAATGCTACAACAAGTTTAACCATTACACAAGTGTTCCAGAACACAAAGTTTAATCCAAAATGTACTACCCTAAGGGGGTTTTCGAAGCGGTTTTTGGTTCAGTCAGTATCCGTCTCATATGTCCAAAACTCGACGAAAACGTAAAACGAATACATGGTTATGTCCCTAACAAGGCGAATTATTCATTTCTAAAGTCATTTTCTATCATGCAAATCAAATGGAGTAAGAATCCCTAATTTTTCGAGTTACTTGGGGAAGGAAACCCAAATTTCAAAATCAAAATCAATCAAATATAATTGATTAAAGCGAGATTCGAATGCATACCTCGATTTGTCATGGCTTATGGAGTAATTTGATCAATATTTCCGCAAGATTGGTTGTGTTTTGAGAGAATGGTTCGAATTTTTATGATTTTTCGAATGAATGAATTACCTCCGTTTGATCGCGTCTTTATCAGACATGGAAAAGCTCGGGAAGAATTGCAGCAATAGCTGCGCCTCTTCCAAAGGTCGCAGCTCTTGATGCGCCCTTTCCCCAGCAGTGTTTCGCCTATATTTGAAAGTTGGTTACAAGTTCGTTACTTGTGGGCCCAAGTCTTATGCGCCTTTTCTCCCACTTCTATTTTTCATAATTTGGTTCTTTTTCAAGACCCGTGTTTCGGCTAGATTCAAAACCGTCGCATTATCTCAACAAAGTCCCATCTTTCCAGATATACAATCCGTGAGGCCCATCTTTTATCGTCAAGATATTTGTTCGCCACAACCGAGCAAATTCTCGGAGTGATTCAACCCTGAAGGAATCTTCCGCATATCAAGTTTCAACACATGTTTCCCCAACGAGAGTTCGCTTGAAGACAGAAGTCGATTCTCTCGTATGATATTATCCCCAGCGGCTGGCGAGCCTCATTTCGCGCTTTATCCCCAGCGGCTGGAAAGCCTCATTACGTATGCCTTTCAGACGGCTGGCGAGCCTCACATTGCAACTTGGCTTTTAGTCGATCGACTGGTGCAATAGTCGATCGACCATTTTGCTGTTTTAGCTTATAGAATTTTTATTTTAGTCGATCAATTGGTTCAAGTTTTAGCCGAAAATAAACTTCGCTGTTTCGGCTTATTAGTTTTAATTACTTCGGAGTTTATTATTTAAGCTTTGTAAGACATAATAATTAGGGATCTTTTTACATTGTTTAACAATTCTATATTTCTTTTAGCAACTTTGGATCTTAGACTTTGGCATCAATCTTTCTTCTTTTCTTTTGGTATTGAATCTTTCTCCTATAATTTTAATTCCTTCATCTTACTCCTCTTTTCTTGTTCTTCATCCTTATTATTTAATTTATTATATTGTTAATTGTTATTCATCCTCTCGTATCAGGTTTAATTCAGTTATTATTGTTATAGTTAATTTCATTAGATCTATTATGAATAGCTAATTCTTTTATGCTAGGGTTTAAGGAAACCGCGGTTTTGTGACAGTATATTGTTAGATTATTAGTTAAAACATAATTATTGGTTTGTATTGTTAATCGTTACATTAATTGTCACTAAATTGGTTATATGCATGTGACCGATCTACTAGTTTGTTAAACCTTGACCTAGATCGTAGGATATGGAGAAGGTAGAGACTTGCAACGAATAATAGAATTCCCTAACGAGAGCAAAAGCTAAATTAGTAATTCTAGGGTGAATAGTAGACCGAAAGGAACTATCCACTACCCTTCAGACCGTGTTTATGTAGACCGTTTAGTTCTATCGTTGACCGTGGTGAACCGATTGTCCTAGCTATTTCTGTAACACCCGGAAATGTACCCTATTTTTCTAGTAGAAATATTTTACGAAAGCTTTTCAGCAATTTTAAGTTTTAATTTATAATTTTAAGTTCCGAGTCGAATTTAGAATTTCCGAGTTCGTATTTGGAATTTCTGCGAGATTTCATGAAAAAGCCGTCTTAAGTCTAGTTTGACTTTTCTTGACTTGGAAATCGTCTTTGACTTTTCCTACACATCTCACACAACTCATACTCCTTAACCTAATATTTCATTTCCACACAAAAATCAAACACATTTCTTTCTTCTTCCTTAAGCAACTTCCCTCTTTGAATATCGATCTTTGATTCATCGTAACTTCTTCATTTCTCGATAGAATTCGCGTAAGTTCGTCTTATTCTTCTTCCCTAACCTTTCTCTATCCGTATTGATAATAAAATTATCGTCTTTCTCGCTTTTTAAGCATTCCGTCTTTCTCAAGATGAACTTTATTCATCTTTTTGCGATCTAATTGTAGGTGGCGACCTCCAAGATCCCGACAAAGACTATTTTCTTATAGAAGAGGAGCTTGACGATCATTAGAGACGCTCAAAGGTAACGGTGAAGGGTTACTCGGTATTACTTACGTGTTTTACATGTTATATGCTAGAAAATCGTATTTGAATACGATTAGGAAGATTAGAATCCATGTTATGATTAATGAATGATGTTATATGATGAATATTGATGATATATGTTGATTGTTGATGATTATTGGAAGTATAATTGAGTTTTGAAATGAATTGGTTAAGCTTTGGAAGCTCTCGGGTGAAGAAGTGCTCCCAGCCGGTCGACCGGCCGCCGGTCTGACCACCGGCTGGGAACACATCAGAAACCCTTTGGAAATTGAGAATTTGTATGAAGTGGTGCTCCAGGCCGGCCAACCGGCCACCGGTCAACCCACCGGCCTGGAACACATCAGTGTTGAAGTTTTGAGTTTGGTATGATTGTCTGAGCCGGTCGACCGGCCGCCGGTCGACTGACCGGCCCAGACCCCTTTTATCTGTTTTTGGGATTTTGCCTGTGTTCTGAGCCGGCCCACCGGCCGCCGGTCTCCTGCCCGGCCTGGAACACGGCTGTATATTTTTCTTACAACTTCTAAAAACTCGTAATTTATAATAGTTCGCATGATCGGTTTGTCGTGTAATTTTACGTAATGTCTTATAATATTCATATTTTGGATATATGATATCTCTTTCGCATGTATCACATGTTTTGTGACGGTTTTCGATATGTTCCCACTTTGAGTCGGTTTTTACAAATGAGTCGGTTTGAGCACTATTTTGTCTTGTGCTTTGTATTCTCATTCCCTTGGCTACCTTCCCGTTCGTAAGGCTGGAATGTCGGAACGGAGAGGTATCCTACTGCTTAATTTGCATGTGTAGTGGGCATATGACGACGTTGTTGGGAGTTGAACGCTATGCGTTGCTCGACCCGGCCGTCAAATGTTGTATACTTGCGAGGTGGTGTTATTTGCATGTAGCGTACCGCATGTTATGAGGCTTGAGCTGTTTTTCCGCCTCTTTCGTGAATTGATCTACCGAATTTGGTGTACTCGGCATATATATTGTAAGCCCGAGTCTTGGATGCGAAATGTTATCGCATGTCGAATCGGAACACGTTATATTCCGAGATCCTGGCCAGGTTTAGACTAGGACCGTATTATTATCGTCGTGCTACCAGGAGTAAAATAGTCTACATATACGAAATGTAGCATCGTGTATGAGTTCAGGGAAATGTTATATCCCGTGGATGCCTGTTAATCATACTTGCCATGTACACGATGCTAGTGCGTTTCATTTACCGTGAGATTGTCGTCTTGTGTCGTTCTTGAATGCGTGATTTCATGATATTGTTCATGGTCATTGCATGATTGGACACCGTCATTGTCTTGGTTCGTGAATGGCTGATAATATGTTGGATTTGTGTAATCATCGCATGACTTGACTGGTTTGTCTGTCGAGTCTCAATCTTATCAATCTTATACCGCTAACGGTGAGATGCAAGCCCTAGTGAGTGTATTCGATTGCCTAAGAGTGTCTTTCCCGAGTCTTTGAATAACATGATGGTTACGAAATTGATTTCATATGATCTTATCTTTATATCTCGTACTGCCTATCTATTCTTATCGCGACTCACATGTATATATATATATGCATGCTTTACTGTCGTATTACCTTATGTGTACGTTTGATGTAATATGGCTGGGAGAACCCGGAGTTACTCCCCACTGACTGTGGCATTCATGTTTTTCATGGATGAACAGGTTGCATGCTATGGATGCCTTTTTGGATCTGATATTTTGGGGTTCGGGTGTGAGCTAGCGGGCGTTGTCCCTGGAAGTTCACCTCTAGACGATAGTAGCTAGTTTTTGTTAAACACTTGTTCTTTGCTAACATTTTAAGAGGCCTCGTCTCTTTGTTGTAGAATTCCGTATTTAGTTTGTATCATTTTGACACACCTCGTGTTATATATATCTTGCATGTTTAAAAGTTTTTAAAAATACGTATTTCCGCATATCTTTTCACATGCTTGTATGTTTTATCTTTCCGCATTCGCGAGGGTTGTCACAGTTGGTATCAGAGCTTTGATCGCTCACGACGCACACACGTGAACCCTAACTTAAACTACTTGACCTTGAAATAATAAATGAGAGTTTGGGTAGAAGTTAAGGACTTTACTAGGTAGTCTATTTGTTTATGCTAATTGATAGGAGTAACTTAAATTGTTTTTGCTTCTTATGAAGATGGTTAGACCGCGTGTAGCTGATAATATTATGATGGAGGCTCTTGCTCAAGTGCTGAAGAATCAGCAAGATGCCGCTCTAGCTAATGCCAACCAAGTTCACCCTAGAAGGGAGGACAATCAACAAGGTGGTTATGCATGGGTGGCGGGTCAAATTGCAAGGAGTAAGATCGTGCCTTATGGTGGAGAACCGGATCCTACGGAGCTATCCGATTGGTTCCGGGAGATGGAAAAGCAGTTTGATCTTTACCAAGTCCGGGAAGAGGATAAAGTAAGGATTGCAAAGCACTTTCTAGTGCGTGAAGCCGACAACTGGTGGGCTATTACAAGTGCCACCGCAACTCTTGAAGAGGACTTTAACTGGGCTTGTTTCAAAGCTCTTGTGGAGGGTAGGTTTTATCCCTAAGGAGCTTAAACAACAAAGGCTCAAGGAGTTCATAGATTTTAAACAAGGCAACCTATCGCTCAAGATTTTACGACGGAGTTTAATAAGCTCGCTCATTTCGCGCCAAGGCTTATTCGTGATGATGAAGATCGTGCTTTCTATTATCGCAATAAGTTGAATGCCGTTCTTCAGAGTAAGGTGAGAAGAGGTACCGCATCCTTTGGAGATCTCTACGACGATGCCTTATGGGCTGAAAATTCAATGAAGGCTATAAGGGATGAAGCTTTGATGAATAATCCCTCTCCTTCTTATGCTCCTAGGCCGAATGCCTTTGGGAAGAGGCCATTTATTCCGTCTTCTTCTAATTCCTATGCTAACAAGAGGAGGTTTACTCCTTCTTCCAATGCCAATGCAAGGAATCCTTCTCCTTTTATTCCTAGAGCTACTTCAAATGTGGCTCATAGGCCTTATGCTCCTCAAGCTCAAGGTCGTCAATGTAACCGTTGTAGACAACCATACCATCCCGGTGTGGCATGTAACAGCCGACCTTACATTTGCTACTTTTGTCAAAAGGGTGGTCATCGCTACGAAGATTGCCCCGATCGAAAGTTGCCCCCTCCTCCTCCTAAGCCTAAGGGTTCAATCTTTGTCATGAGTCGTGCTGAAGCCGAGGCTCATCCCGAGATCATTACGGGTATGTTCTCAATCTTAGAGCAACCGTGTCTTATTTTATTTGATACCGGTGCTTCAATGTCTTTTGTGTCATCAACTTATGCTAGTAAATTATCAATCAAGCCTACATCTAGTGAGGATACTCCCATATCCTTACCATCCGGAGATATTATCTCTTGTTCAACCCTTTATCCAAATGTACCTATATCTATTTCGGGTTCTATCTTTCCCGCGAATCTCCTTAAGTTTCCTTTAGGAGAGTTTGATATTATTTAGGTATAGATTGGCTAGCTATGTATCATGCTAGGTTCGAGTGTCGTGATCAAAAGATTTTCTTAAAGAGTCCTTTAGGTGTTAGAATAACCTATAAGGGATCTCATCCCCGTAAAGGTGTGTCTTTAATTTCCGCTTTGAAGTTGGTAAGTATGGTTAGAAAGGGTTACCAAGCATTCTTGTGTGTTGTGACTTCTTCAAATACCTCTTTGCCAAGTATTGAAGATGTGCCTATTGTTCGAGAGTTCATCGATGTATTCCCCGAAGATTTGCCCGGGATCCCTCCCGAGCGTGATGTTGAATTCTCTATAGATCTTGTCCCTGGTTCTGGTCCAATTGCCAAAGCTCCTTATCGTATGGCTCCGTCTGAATTGAAAGAATTAAGGAAGCAGTTGGATGATATGATTGAAAAGGGTTTTATTCGACCAAGTGCCTCGCCTTGGGGTGCTCCCGTTCTTTTTGTGAAGAAGAAGGATAGTTCTATGAGGTTGTGTATCGATTATCGTGAGTTGAACCGGATTACAATCAAGAATAGGTATCCTTTACCTAGAATTGAGGATTTATTTGATCAATTAAAGGGTGCTTCTACTTTTTCGAAGATTGATTTGAGATCGGGTTATCATCAAATTCCGGTTAGAGATGTTGATATTCCAAAGACCGCTTTTAGTACGAGGTATGGCCATTATGAGTTCAAGGTAATGCCATTTGGATTGACGAATGCTCCTGCTATCTTTATGGGTCAAATGAACCGCACATTTAGTGAATATCTTGACAAGTGTGTGGTGGTATTCATTGATGATATTCTTATTTTCTCCAAGTCCGAAGATGAGCATGCTATTCATTTGAGGATTATTTTGGGTGTTCTACGTCGTCAGAAGTGGTATGCTAAGTTTTCTAAGTGTGAATTTTGGTTACCTAAAGTGTCCTTTCTTGGGCATGTTATTTCTAAAGAGGGTGTAATGGTGGATCCTTCCAAAATTGAGGCCGGTGTTGATTGGAAGAGTCCGACTGATATTAGAGAGATTCGAAGTTTCCTTGGTTTAGCTGGTTATTATAGAAGATTTGTCAAAGATTTCTCTAAGCTGGCTAGACCTATGACTCAATTGTTGAAGAAGGAAACCAAATTCCTATGGAATGAAGCTTGTGAAAGTGCGTTTCAAGAGTTAAAGAAGAGGTTAACTACCGCTCCGGTGTTGACTTTACCTGAAGATGGAGTAGACTTTGATGTCTATTGTGATGCTTCTAAAATGGGTTTAGGTTGTGTTCTTATGCAAAATAGGAAGGTGGTGGCTTATGCTTCTAGGCAATTGAGAGTTCATGAAGTGAACTATCCTACTCATGATCTAGAATTGGCCGCCGTTGTTCATGCTTTGAAAGTGTGGTACATTACCGTAATATTGGAGTTCATTGTCGTATCTTCAAACTATCACAAGATTTTGAAGTACATATTTACTCAAAAAGAGTTGAATATGAGGCTAAAGAAGATTGTTGGAATTGGTGACGATTTATGATTTTGAGTTATTATATCATGAAAGGGCATGCTAATGTTTTGTTTGCCGATGCCTCTTAGTAGGAAGCTTCTCATGCTTTGAATGCTTTGCATGTTTTACCTGTTGATCTTGTGCAACCGCGTTTTTCGAAGGTTTGATTTGGCGTGTTTGTAGAGCGTGGTTTTGTTCATGTTGGTGCTATGATTGCCGAGCCGGTGTTTCTCTGTGAAATTCGTGAAAGCCAAGTTGATGATCTTACCTACAAGTCTATTCAAGCCAGAATTCTTGAAGGTAAAGGTAAAGATTTCAAGTTTGATAATGAAGGTGTTCTTCGTTTCCATGGTCGTTTATTTGTTCCTAATGCTCTTAATTTGAGGAAGCGAGTTCTTGATGAAGCTCCTCTTTCCCCTTATTCTATTCACCCCGGTGGTGATAAGATGTACAAAGATTTGAAGCTGCAGTTTTGGTGGCCGAACTTGAAGGGTGATGTTGTGTCATATGTTGGAAGATGTTTGACTTGCCAACAAGTGAAGATTGAACACAAGAGACCAGGTGGATTGCTACAACCTTTAGATATTCCGCTATGGAAGTTGGAATCTATTTCCGAATGGACTTTGTTATGGCTTATGGCTTTGGCCGAAGACCCCGTTGAGGTAAAGATGCGTTGGGTTGTTGTTGATCGATTGGGCCCAAGTGTGCGAGGATTTCATTCCGATCAAAGAAACTTGGAATTTGGATCGTTTAGCAAAGGCCTATGTGGATGAAATTGTAAGATACCATGGTGTTCCTATGGAGATTATATACGACCGAGATCCGAGATTCTGTTCGAGATTTTGGAAAGCTTTACAAGAGGCCATGGGTAGTAAGTTGTTGATGAGTACTGCTTTTCATGCCGCTACGGATGGTCAGACTGAGAGGACTATTCAGACTTTAGAAGACTTGCTTAGGGCTTGTGCTCTAGACTTTCAGTCTAGTTGGGAAAAGAGCTTACCGTTGGTGGAGTTTTCTTACAACAATAGTTATCATGCATCTATCAAGATGGCTCCGTATGAAGCTCTTTATGGAAGGAAATGTCGGAGTCCTATATGTTGGAATCAATTGAGTGACAATCGTGATTTAGGCCCCGATGTTCTTGTTGAAACCATTGATAAGGTGAAGGTCATTCGTGATAGAATGAAAGCCGCTCAAGACCGTCAAAAGTCTTATGCCGATATCCGAAGAAGGTCGTTAGAGTTTGAAGTGGGTGATAAAGTGTTCTTGAAGGTGTCTCCTATGAAGGGTGTTAAAAGGTTTGGTGTTAAGGGTAAATTGAGCCCGAAATACCTTGGACCCTTTGATATTGTGGAAAGGATTGGTGCTGTTGCTTATAAGTTGGATTTGCCGCCGAATTTGGCTAAGGTTCATGATGTTTTTCATGTTTCTCAATTGAGAAAGTATGTTAGTGATCCAAGCCATGTATTTCAAAAGGAATTGCCCGATCTTGAACCGAATCTATCCTTTGAAGAGAAGCCGATTCGTATCCTAGATC
>JAIUZE010018771.1:0-11640 GCA_022085475.1 Heliosperma pusillum
TCCATTCTCATCTCCATTCCCAAAAATCAATCAACCTTCAATCAACATTCCATCTTCATCTTCACAAACAAAAATAGTTCGACTTTCCGACCATTCCAAACCCACCGCAGATACACTTCCAAGGGGTATCGCTACACCTCAAATTACAGCCCAAAACTTCGAAATCAAACCTGCCTTCATCAATCTAATAGAAAGAAATCAATTTGGTGGCAATGCCACAGAAGATCCCAACCTTCATATCCAAAACTTCTGTGACTATTGCTCCACGATTAGACAAACTGGAGTATCCCAAGAGCAGATTAGGGAAATGCTTTTTCCATTCTCTTTAAGAGGAAAGGCAAAACTCTGGATCAATAGTCTTGACCGAGTTGCCTTAGAAATAGTCGACTAGGATGGTCTAGCTCTTGCTTTCTATCAAAAGTACTTCCCACCAGAACGAACCGCACTCTTACGGAGTCAAATCACTGGATTCCGTCAGAGAGGCGATGAAAGCCTTTATGAGGCATGGGAAAGGTACAAAGAATTACAAAGAGAATGTCCTCATCATGGCCTTGATTCATGGTTCCTAGCTATCACCTTCTACAACGGTTATTGTGGCGAATCGCGTCGTATCCTCGACTCCGCTAACAATGGTCGTTTCGATCAAATCGATGTAGAAATAGCTAGTACGACCATTGAGTCAATGGCAATCCACGACTCTCAGTATAGCAACTCGCGTGCTATGCCACTCAAAGCCAAGCAGGACGATTCAAGTAAAGTAGCACTCATGGAAGCCCAATTAGCCCTTCTGCAGCAACAAGTAGGAAGCTCTTCCCAATCCAAGGAACATATCAACGTCACTAACCACGTAGTGGTATGTGAGACATGTGGGGTTGGAGGGCATAGTTTTCAAGAATGTAGAAGTTCAATAGAGCAAGTCAATGCCTATCAAGGATATAGGTAAGGCAACGCTTTCTCAAACTTCTATAATGAAAACACAAAAAACCATCCTTTTTTGTCCTACAAAAGCACTAACATTCAAAATCCCCAACAACAAATTCAGCAACCATTCATACCACACCAACAGAAACCTTACAATGCACCTGGTTTTCAAAACCAGAGACCTTCATTCCAACCCAACTTCAATCAACCATACCAAAATCAACCTCAACACTAACCACCTCAAATTCAAGGCCAACCTAATGATTCAAGCTTGAGCAAAATTGAATCCATGCTTCTTCAAGTTGTTCAAAAACAAGATTCAATGTTTGCTCAACTTCAAAAGAGTGATCAAGCTCAAAGTGCTGCTATCAAGATGCTTGAAACTCAAATGGCCCAATTGGCTGCCTCTAATGCCCAAAGAAAACAAGGCCAACTCCCACCTCATGGTGAGCAACCGAGGGACACCGCAAATGCTATCACCCTTAGGAGTGGTACCACTTATACGGAACCTCAGCAACCCAAAGAGCCAATAGTTGAGCCTACACAAGTAGAAAGCCAAAAAGAAACCCAACCATCCACCGCTAAGGAAGCGGAAGACAAATCTGAAAAGAAGGATGAACTTGAAAAGGAACCCATCAAAATTCAAGTTCCATTTCCCCAACGTTTGAGGAGAAATCATAAGGAAACCCAGTTCGGTAAATTCATGGAAGTAGTCAAAAACCTCCAAGTAACGGTTCCCTTCACTGAATTAATCACTCAAATCCCTTCTTACACGAAATTTATGAAGGATATCTTTACAAAGAAGAGGACTCTAGATGATGTTGAAATCATCGCATTCACCGCTGAATGCAGTGCGTTATTGCAAAATAAGTCCCCTCCTAAGTTAAAGGATCCTGGTAGTTTCTCTATACCTTGCACTATAGGTACCTACACAATTGATAAAGCTTTATGCGATCTAGGTGCTAGTGTAAGCGTCATGCCCTATTCCATCTGCGAAAAATTGAATATGGGAATTCTCAAATGCACTAGTATCACTCTGCAAATGGCAGACCGTTCTCTAAAACAACCTATGGGAGTTTTAGAAGATGTGCCTATCAGAGTAGAAAGATTTTTCATTCCAGTCGATTTCATAGTGTTAGATATGGCTGAAGATTCGCAAATCCCTATCATTTTAGGAAGGCCATTTCTACACACTGCGGGAGCAGTAATCGATGTCAAGAATGGAAAATTGACATTAGAAGTAGGTGATGATAAGGTCACCTACAACTTAAACAGTGCAATGAAGAGCCCTATGCTTGAAGAGCCTTGCTGGTTTCTTGACATTGTCGACTCAATCATTGATGAATCTCTGTATCCATCAATAATTGAGGATCCTTTAGAAGCAATTTTATTGTTAGAGGATATCTCTGAGAACGACAATTTTGAGATCAGTGAGTTGGAAAGGGACTTGACTGGAAAAGAGATACCATCTGAAGAAGTTGAGGAGTTCATAAGCTTAATTGATGCTCCTGCCAAGGCAGAAGTACATAAACCCGAACTTAAACCTCTTCCCTCAAATCTAAAATATGCCTTTTTAGATGAATCTGAATATTGCCCGGTCATAGTGAGTGCTCTCCTAGATGAAAATCAATTAAACTCACTATTGACTGTCTTGAAAAAACATAAGAAGGCAATAGGTTATAAACTTGAAGATCTCACTGGCATAAGCCCCGACTTTTGCATGCATAGAATCAACTTAGAAGAAGGCCAAAAACCTTGTGTTCAAGGTCAACGCCGTCTTAATCCTAACATGCAAGAAGTAGTTAAAGCTGAAGTTATGAAATTGCTAGATGCTGGCATAATCTACGCAATTTTTGACTCGAAATGGGTTAGCCCTATTCAAGTTGTTCTCAAGAAAGGAGGAACAACAGTAGTCAAGAATGAAAAGAATGAGCTCATCCCCACAAGGATTGTGACGGGGTGGCGCATGTGTATTGACTACAGGAAGTTGAATCAATCAACTCGAAAAGATCACTATCCTCTGCCCTTCATTGATCAAATGCTAGAGAGGTTAGCTTGTCACAAATATTTCTGCTATCTAGATGGTTACTCAGGATTTTTCCAAATTCATATCCACCCTGAGGACCAAGAGAAAACCACCTTCACCTGTCCCTATGGTAATTTTGCTTATCGCCGAATGCCATTTGGCCTGTGTAATGCACCTGCAACTTTCCACCGTTGCATGACTAGTATCTTTTCAGATTTTGTTAAAACTATCATGGAAGTATTTATGGACGACTTTAGCGTCTATGGCATTTCCTTTGATAATTGTTTGACAAATCTATCGAAAGTTCTAAAACGCTGTGAAGAAGTCGATCTTGTTCTCAATTGGGAAAAATGTCACTTCATGGTGAACAAAGGTGTAGTTCTAGGACACATCATTTCTGAGAGAGGTATAGAAGTGGATCGAGCTAAGATCCAAGTTATTGAACAACTGCCACCACCTGCTAATGTAAAAGGAATCAGGAGTTTCCTTGGCCACGCCGGTTTCTACCGACGGTTTATAAAAGATTTTTCAAAAATAGCCAAGCCCCTGACTGAGCTCCTTTTTAAGGATGCACCTTTTAATTTCACAAAGGAATGCCTTGAGACATTCAACAAAATCAAACGTGCTTTAATCACCGCACCTATAATCCAGTCACCTGATTGGAATCTTCCATTTGAACTTATGTGCGATGCGAGTGACTATGCCGTTGGAGTTGTTTTAGGGCAAAGAAAGTGAAAGTTCCTTAATGCTATTTACTATGCTAGTAAAACCTTAGATCCTGCCAAATCAACTATGCCACCACTGAAAAAGAACTTCTCACCATTGTCTACGCCTTAGACAAATTCCGTTCATACCTTATAGGATCAAAAGTCATTGTTTACACTGACCACGCTGCCTTGAAATATCTGCTTTCAAAGAAAGAGGCAAAACCTAGACTTATCCGATGGATCTTACTCCTTCAAGAGTTTGATCTAGAGATCCGGGATAAGAAAGGAGCAGAGAACGTAGTCGCTGACCATCTCTCAAGGATAAGAGTAACTGAAATATGATTACCAACGCCAATTAATGATTCGTTTGCTGATTCATTAATGGCAATTGCTAACTCTTCTCCTTGGTATGCTGATATTGCCAATTTTCTTGTTAGTCGCCAGCTACCTTCTGACCTTTCTTATAACCAAACAAAGAGATTTTTGCATGATGCAAAATTCTTTGTTTGGGATGACCCTTATCTTTTCAAGCAGTGTTCCGATGGTCTTTACAGATGATGTATCCCCCAGTGGGAAGTTAAAGGAGTTTTAGAAGGATGCCACTCATCTGCTTATGGTGGTCATCATGGTCCGTCAAAAACTGTAGCAAAAGTCTTACAATCCGGGTTTTTCTGGCCCTCGATGTTTAAAGATTCCAAAGACTTTGTTATGGCTTGTGACGCTTGTCAACGAATGGGTCAAATATCCAAGAACATGAAATGCCTCAAAACGGCATATTAGAAGTCGAAATATTCGATGTCTGGGGTATTGACTATCAAGGACCATTCCCTTCTTCTAACGAAATGATGCTAGAGCTGTGATACGGCTATTTAAGAAGATCATCTTTCCACGTTTTGGTGTACCCAGAGCCGTGATTAGTGATCGAGGAACTCATTTTGGAGAAAAGCAGTTAGACACTCTGCTTTCCAAGTATGGTGTGTATCACAGACGAGGATTAGCCTACCACCCTCAGACCAGCGGCCAAGTAGAAGTTTCAAACAGAGAGTTGAAAACAATTCTTCAGAAAGTAGTCTCAAGATCTAGAACCGACTGGAGTAATAAGCTCGATGACACCTTATGGGCTTATCGCACAGCTTTCAAAACCCCGATTGGAACATCTCCTTATCGGTTGGTTTATGGAAAGGCATGTCATCTTCCTGTCGAGTTAGAGTACAAAGCTTACTGGGCTATCAAAGAACTTAACTTAGACACTAAGCTTAGCGCTGATAGACGACTTTTGCAACTCAATGAGCTAGAAGAATTTCGTTTGCAAGCTTACGAGAATTCTAGGATCTATAAAAAGAAAACGAAGCGTTGGCACGACAAGAGGATAATTAGAAAAGAATTTAATGTCGGTGACCAAGTACTTCTTTTCAACTCCCGTCTGAAAATTTTTCCGGGAAAACTTCGATCACGATGGTCTGGACCATTCACTGTCACATATGTTAGCAAGTACGGCTATGTGGAACTAATGACTAGCAATGGTGAGAAATTCAAAGCCAATGGACACAGACTGAAACTTTACTATAGCAATTCTATCATCGGATGCTTAGATATTGTCTACATGGAGCATCGATCCCCAACCCAATGATTTCATAGAAAAATTCGTCGAGCAGGACGTTAAACAAGCGCTTCCCAGGAGGCAACCCGTGTTTTTCCCTTTTTGCATTTTTATTTTTGCTTTTTCCCTTTTACGTTGTTTTGTTATATTTCCTTTGCAGATGAAAGAGTTTTTGAAGAATCTCTGTCGACCTTCCTTATCAAGTCCAAAAGACTAGCTTGGGGGAGTCTGCGCTGGCTAGTAAGCTTCATTCTTCTTTCATTTTTCCTTTCTTCCCATTAAGCATCTCGTTGCATATTTAGTCTTTGTGCTCACATTGAGGACACTGTGATGTTTAGCTTGGGGGAGGGATTGCATTTTCCCATTCTGCATTTTAGTTATATTTTTCAAATTTTGAATAAGAAAGAGAAGATTTTTGAGTAAATTTTAAAAATTTTGAACACAATTGAATGTTTTTCATGCTTTGTTTGCTTGTCTAGTATGCTATCATGTTACATTTTCCCAAACTTAGAGCTTTCAAACCACAATGATTCAATATTCATTGAATTGAGCATACATGGGGAAGTCTTGTACACAGTAGGCATGGAATGAATCTATAGATGAGTACGCTTGATCTTGACATTTGGCAAGTTACATATATTGTAAGGTAGAACCTCCTAAGACTGGGAAATCTATACCCAGTCTCATTTAGGTGTGTGTAGTTCTCCTTGTGATGTGTGTCATGTCAAAACGCATAAGTATGGTTCTCATTTCATTTCTATAAGCATTGCATTCATGATCCACTATGATTTGAAGCCTTTTTCACTTTAAATTGCCCCTCAAAATAAGCCCCTTCATACAAATGCTTCACAAAAATAATAGCTACGTATAAAAACTGCCTATCTTTTGAGCTAGTAGCTAGACTATGGTGTATGGGTGCACTTTTGAGAAGATTTGTTCTTATCTGTCAAAGTGAATTTGGAGAACGAAAAATATTCAAGAAGTGATGTTCAAAAGAAAAAGAAAAAAAAGAAGAAAAATTGAAAAAGAAAAATCGAAAAAAAAGATATAAGAGAAGAAGTTGTGAGTATCTCCTCAAAATGTCAAATCAATCGAAGGAGTTTACCCTTGTGTTTCGTGTGTAATAAGCCAAATCGTTACTTCTGGCTTCGTTATTCGTCTTTTGGAAATTAATCGAAAGTTTGGATTGAGTATTCATTTATCATTGGTCAGTTGCTAGCTAATTCTAACCTTCACATGACCATAACTGTTTGTCCACCTTTCACCCATTTCCCAAAGCCTTCTTCTTGTTTTTCGGCTTCTTTTCTATGTGCATTGTGATCTTTGACTTGTGTTTTGAATTGTTTACCATATTAGAGAGTGGACACATTTTCATAAGTCGTAGATAGGTGAGTGTCTCAAAAACATTTACACATAAAGAAATCACCTTTTACATACATGAGTGTTCGAGTGCGCCGTGAGAGTCCATTTGTCAAAAGATCATGCAAGAACCGAAAGTCTGTAGTGAAATTCTTTGTGCTACGCCGTTATGTAAATCTCAGCCATGTTTATGTATCATTCTTGTCCACGTTGTTTTGGGTTATGATTCATTATGTTTTCAAAGTTTTACGTTGAGATTTGTTTCTTGATGGGATAGTAGCCAAGGTTTAGCTTAGGGGAGTTTGATAAGTGAATATTTGTATGATTTAAACCCCCATTTTAGCTCGGTTTTGTATGTCATTTGTGCTTTGTTAAGCCATTTTATGAGCTAATATCGTCTTCTAGACGAATTCCTGTGTTCTAACCTGTTTTATAGGGAAAGTGACGTTTCTACGCCCTTTTTCTATATTCCCGAGCATTTGCCTAGAACCCGACGATTTGAAGAAGTAAGCTTGACCAAGTGAAAGGCATTTCAAGAAGGTTCACTATTTCGAAAGAGAGAAGAAGCAAAGACATTTTCGTAGTTGTCGGAAGAGCAATCAATTAGGCGGAAGAATTCATCGCTTTACATCAAACCCTATCAACAAACCCGATTGAAGAGGTCAAGGGGGATGATGGAAGTCAAGTCAAAGCAAAGGAAGATGAAACGTTAGCCAAATACTTCCAGATGGCAACTTACCCGATCATGTAAGGGTGTACCCGATCGGGTATCCCTGCTGATTCGAGAAAACGGCTTCAACTTCCTATTTTTGTCCTATGTGTTTAATGCCCGACCTCTTCTCCACGAAACCCTAATGCTATATATAGATGCTCTAGCCCCTCTTCTCAAGGCATCCAACACAATCATCCATACAAAATGTTGGAGCCAGTGTCCTCCACAGTTAGTGCAATAACATAAATAAATCTCTGTAGGTTCACAGGGTATACTTTGTATTATAATCAGTTGATTAACGTTTATCAATAACGGTTGGCTTGCTAGATAAGTTTGACGTTATTTTCATACAGATGGCGGTGATCAACTGGTCCCTAAAAGTCACACCTATAGGATGTGTTTGAGAGATGTGATTATTTGAGAAAATAATCATATTGATGCCCCATTATATGACTAAAAGGTTAGTCAGTGTATTTGACTAAAAGGTTAGTCAATGTGATGATGACAGATTATTTAATAATGATTAAATATAGTTAGCTGAGACGAATTATCTGTAATTCGTAAATTGAATATAAAATGTTATATTTAATTGTTGTATATAATGTAAGCTAATTAAACATAAACCGTTATAATTAATTGGCAAATTATAAATATACGGATATTTATAATTAATGATGTATTATAATGTCGGTCCATGTAAAACGACGATTATAATATATTAAATTATATTGGAAGCTAAAATGACCAAAAACGAATGTATCCAGATACACTCGGTTTTTAGTCAATGGGTAGTTATTTGAGGAGACTAAATCTCCTCATATAAAAGAACCTAGTGGAGCCGTGAGAAAAAGAGAGTAAGGAAGCAGGAAAAGAAAATTCTAACCATATTCTATTCTTTTCTCACTGGGTGCCTCCATCTCAACACACATCACAGAAAGAAAAAGTTAACAGTAGCTTTTTCACAAAACACAAAACAAAAGGTTAACAGTAACTTTTGAAAACTTCTAGCAATTCAAGGGCATATCTCATACAGTCTTGGGTGCAACGATTAGGAGGATATCTACTTTGATATCTCTGTTCTTTACGCCAATTGCTAGGAGCGGAGGTTGATTTCTAAATCTATACTCTTATTCTTGTTTTCGTTTATGACTAGTATAATCAAGTTATTACTTTTTCGTTATAATCCTATAATAATTGTATTGTGGTAATACCGATTTCCCACACAACAATCTTCTTACAAATCCTCTTTAGAATAATGTTTTCTTTTCTTTTCTCTTTAGTTTAGTCTTTCTAGTTTAGATCATTTCATTCTTTTGTCTATTGTTCTTAGTTTATTTCTGTCCATTTCATATCACAACATTAGCTTAGATCAATAGGAATTTAAATCTTTGTTGGGTACAAGTATTGTAATTCAAGAAACGATTATTCTATGCAAGGGATTTCTATTATCGTTATCACTTTCGTTGTTGATCGTCCCTAGGTATTCCTAATTTATCCTTTGCTTATTATCCTTTATTGTTTTCCATTTGATTATTATTTTCTATTCATATCATTTAGATTCATTTTCATGTTGTTATTATTTTCTATTCATATAATTGTGGTAATACCGATTTTCCACAAGTGGTATCAGAGCATAGGCCACGAAATTGTTTTAATTTGATTTCATATACCGAAACTGTTTATGCCGCTGTGTGTTTGACTCGATCGAGGACTTTAGTGTCTCGATCGAGCAGTTTTTGTGAGTTTTTTGGTCGATCGAGTACTTGTGTTCACTCGATCGAGCAGTTTTATCAACTTTTTGGTGGATCGAGTACTTGTGTTCGCTCGATCGAGCAGTTTTCTCAATTTTTTTTGGTCGATCGAGTGATGTTTATACTCGATCGAGGTCCCTGTTTGTCGACTAGGAAGAATTAGTCGATCGAGAGACTTTATTGTTTAATTTCTTCTCGATCGAGTACTTTACAGAATCGTATTTCCTTTAGTATTCGTTTTCATTTAGATTTATTTTGTTATTTTAATCTGTTAAAATAACATACAATAGATTTGTAGATGTTTTAATTTAATAAAGGTTAGTTTAAAATGAAAATGGAAATGATGTTGAATGAGTTTATCATTTGAAAGGATATTAATTTTTCCCTATTTTGTCGATAAGGACCGTTTTGCTGAAGAATAATTTTTGCCGAAAAAATTATGCTGAAAAATTTCTATTTTTTTTCCTTTGTTGTATTCAAAGTTTTTTGGGCCTTTAATTGTACATTATTCGGATTGTGTATAATTAATGTAAATCGGTTCACATATGCTTAATATCTTACATTTTAAAGCAGTTTGAAATGTTTAGGATAGTTCATTTTATCAGTAAAATGAATCGAGATTGTAATTGATGTGGGTAATTACAGAATCACCACGTAATTATAATCGATGTTAAAGGGTGGTTTGGATAATAAAACATCGTAATAACTGTATTATGTCTTGCATGTTTTATTTTAGTTGGTGCTTTTATAATGTTTTTGGATTGTTTGAATGAATTTTAACGTTTTTACAATCATTTGTAACTTAGTGTGGCCTTAGTAGATTGTGCTACCGTAATGATGGTAACATAGTCTTGGATGTTTTTTGAGATCTCGAATCTCCATTATTTTTAGTTTTGGGTTTTGAAATTAGTATGTAATAAATAGGATCTTTGTAATTTTATTTGTTGTAATTTCAAAGAAGACTAAAGATGGAGATTGGAGCTCACTCCCGCTACATGGACCAAGAAGGTGATCAAGTCAAGCTTCGAGGGTCCAATCAGTTGGATTCCGAGTTGTATTTCATTCTTTTTGGTAGGATAGGCCACACTAGGACATGTTTTTCCTTTTACGTTTTTCATTCTCGTTTACTTTCCATCACATGATAGATAA
This sequence comes from Heliosperma pusillum, assembly GCA_022085475.1. Classification (NCBI taxonomy): domain Eukaryota; kingdom Viridiplantae; phylum Streptophyta; class Magnoliopsida; order Caryophyllales; family Caryophyllaceae; genus Heliosperma; species Heliosperma pusillum. Next base: position 10,226 of record JAIUZE010018771.1, read on the forward strand.
TTGCATCATATTCCGCCTAAACCAAACCACCTAAACTAAAATGCATGAAAATGATTCATATAGTTTGAATATTTTAATCATGGACATACAGATGTCACTCGCTTTTAGGGCCATCACCTTAGTTAAATCATTCTCGAGTTGCTAGACATTCGTTCACTTAAAATGAATTTAAGTTATGATGATGGGACCTTCCCCTATAAATTAAAATTGAGACTAGTCTTTATAGGGAAAACTACTATGAACCCCTTCTTCGCCGGAAGTCATAATATGGCCCCTTCTACGTTGGGTAAGTAGTGAGTGTTGACCTATTTTATCTCAACATTATAGTACGAGTAATATCTCGTGATTATGATGGACTAAAGATAGAATTTACAGAAATTTATCGACCAGGAATTCTAAAAGTAGAAGTAGCCAAGAGGTTGGCTTATCAATTTACAGAAATTGAGTCTTGGGATCATTTATATAATTCTTGAGGGAGGTCAATTGTATAAATGCACGAGTCATCGAATTAATCAGTTTTTCATTTGACTCAAATTTAAAACGATGAAACTTATCATATTTATTTTCTGTTTCCACAGTTTTCGAATTCGTTATATACAGATATAACTGCTAAATAACAAATGGCTGGCCATACTGATGACCCAATGCCAAGTGCCACGCTCGGACGTGAGTCCTAGCTTAAGCTTTTCATGGACACTATGAATCAGTCAACGCGACTGAAGAATAACGGGTCCAACTTTGCGGACTGGGAGGCTTCATTACGGAATGCTGCCATAGCTGACGGTAAGCTCAAGTACTTGACTGAGCCACTACCGCCAAACCCAGGCCCCAATGCAGGAGCTAATGAATCACTTGCTTATAGTGATTTCTTAATGGAGGCGGGTGCGATAAAGAATGTACTCATCTTTTCAATGGAATCAAATTTGCAAAGGCGTTTCATTGCCCAAGGTGCAAACAAGATTTTCACCACGCTCTCTAACGAGTTCTCGAAAGCTCCGAGGATCGTTAGCTATGAGCATACATGTCGCTTCTTTGAAGCGAAACTCCAGAGGGGCCAAGCAGTTAGCCGACACATTCTTGACATGATTGAGAATGTCGAGAAACTGGAGGCACTTGGTTGCAAAATCGATGAGAAGATCGTCATAGACCGTGTTCTTCATTCACTTCATGATGGTTTTGCCCTTTTCAGGGCAAATTACTATATGAATGATATGAAGAAGAGTCTTCATCAGCTCCACTCACTCCTTGTACAGACAGAGAGTGATCTGAAATTGAGTGGGAGTCTGAAACATGACATTCTCATGATTGCCAACAAGGGCAAAGGTAGGGGCAAGGCTCAGGCCAACCTAACTGTAGGGAAGCCAAAATTCAAAAAGCCAGGGCAAGGCAAGAGTGGGCCTGGTGAGTCTAGCGGT
>JAIUZE010018775.1:0-28752 GCA_022085475.1 Heliosperma pusillum
AGGTAGTAGGTTCGTTACTTCCAAAAAGTAACACATTATAGTCATCACCTTCCTCTATAATACCAAGGTATCTATCAGGTTGATGACTAATTCTGCTTGACCTCCTAGGTTCCGAAGGAATAGTGACCGTATCAGACGAAGAGGGAAAGTTTTCCTCGTCGTCCTTTTCGGTTTGTGACTATTGGAATTCATCAAGTTCAAATTTTCGCCACTTGCTCTTTTAGAAATAAAAATCAGTTTATTAAAAGACTATCACGCGACACAAACACTTTGTCTGTGTTTATTGTAGAAAGTTACTAAAGAAGTGATTCCTTTGGATATCATACAAAAAGACATTTGTCAGATTTGGGTGCGAGTTTATCGTCAGATTTATTCTTAACAAAAGCCTCGCATCCCCAAATTCTCATAAATGACAAATAAGGGACTTTTCCTGTCCATATCTCATATGGAGTCTTGTTTGCCGCTTTAGTCGGGCTTTGATTTAGTGAAAATATTGCAGATAAGATAGTAAAACCCCAAAAATAATCAGGAAGATCTGTTAGACTCATCATAGATCGAACCATATCTAATAAAGTTTGATTTCTCCTTTCGGATACACCGTTTAATTGAGGTGTTCAAGGAGGAGTCCATTGTGATACTATACCACAATCTTTCAGGTGTGAATCAAATTCATGGTTCAAGTATTCACCACCACGATCGGATCGTAGGGTTTTAATCTTTTTATTCAATTGGTGTTCTACTTCATTTTGAAATTCTTTGAATTTTTCAAAAGCATCACTTTTATGCCTCATCAAGTAGACATATCCATATCTACTCAAGTCGTCGGTAAAAATAATGAAGTAGTGATAACCACCTCTAGCTCGGATAGTCATTGGACCGCATACATCCGTATGTATAAGTCCTAATACTTCACTTGCTCGTGTCCCTTTTCCCGTAAAAGGAGCACGAGTCATCTTGCCTAGAAGACAAGATTCGCATACGCCATAAGATTCGTAAGCGAATGGTTTGAGTACTTTGGATGAAACAAGTCTCTTTATGCGTCGTTCGTTTATGTGCCCTAAACGACAATGCCAAAGGTATGATTGATTAGGTTCACCTTTTTTGAGCTTCTTGTTTTCTACATGATAGACCTCTTTTGCAATATCTAGAACATAAATACCTCCAATAGAAATGGCCTCGCCATAAACCATTTTATTAAAAGCAAAAGTACAACCATTGTTCTTAATGCAAAAATACAAAATCCTTCCATGTCTAAACGGAAATGAGATAATGTTCTTGGTAAGAGTTGGTAAATAATATCAATATTTAAAACAACTCTAAACCATTAGAAAAAAGGAAAGAACGTAGTGCCCACGGAAACTGCGGCTACCTTAGCTCCATTTCCCATGCGTAGGTCCACGTCAGCCTTGGCTAGTGCTTGCACGTCCCTCAGCCCCTGTACATGATTACAAAGGTGAGAACCACAACCGGTATCAAATACCCAAGAAGAGGTGTGACACCCTCAAATTTGCGGAAAGAAAAAAAAAAAATTTAAATACACAATGAAGGTGTCTGAAATAAAAAGGGTCATTACAATACGGAAATAAAATTCTACAAAAGAAATATACAAGACGGGAGACATATCTCCCGTATAAATACTGAAATAAAAGGAGTGTATAATAATATACAATCTAAGAACCGAATATAGGTCCAAGGTAAATACTTCGCTCGCTAGCTCGTCAATGTACCCCAAATATGCATTCACCACATGTTCGACCGCATTAAATATAAACACGGAAGCCACAGTCAGTGGGGAGTAACTCCGAGTTCTCCCAGCCACGAAATGTCGAGTTTAATTAAACATGAATAACATAAAAGCAATGTATATGGGAAATACAAAACTTGAACATATATGATATGCTTTTCATGTTATGAAACAAATAACTAACATATAACCTAGCATATGAAAGCTATCATGTGAATCCGATAATAAAATATAACTCGAGGTAGGGAAGCTGGTATGCTGGCTCAGCGGTTACCATGTAACATGGCCCTGATACACTCAAACCCTAATCAACACGTAATCATGTGCATCAGTTAACAATCGGTAATCCAAACTCTATCAATCTTAGCCGGCTTGCATCTCACCTTCTAAAACTCATAGAATCATACAAACATGAAAGACCAATACTTCTATAAACAGGCATAAGTTCCTAGGGCGGCCATAGTCGACTTATGTAACTCGAGGCTATACCACAAGGTAGGAAAACATCCTAGTCCTAGACTGATCAGACCTAGCGACAACAGCTATTCCATTCCCCGTCTCATGACATAACCGTACACAAGAAACTCTGCTAGGCGACCCCCTAAGCAGAGATGGCTAGTACGTAAGCTGGCTCCCTTCCCAAAGCGGAACTCTTAGGATGCCATGCCCCGACTTGGAGATAAGCCCCCCAGGCCGTGACACAAAAGCTATCAAGCAGTGAACTATATACTCGTTAAAGATAGTACGGGCCTATCAATGTCATGGTCCAAGATACTCATTTAGAATTAGAATGGTCAAGACGCCATATACTCATAATTCTCTATGGGTACTTAGTCCACACGACACCAACCATATAATCAAACAGTCACGGGAAAACATCCTATCATGTGACTAATTGCATATAAATCATATTCAAATATCATATCGCCTCATATCTACTAAGGCTAATTCAATAATTAAATAAAACCTTACTTGAAGACAAATCCCCGACCCGAGTCCCGCGAAGGGTCATCAGTCAAATCGGGGCTGACTGGATCTTAGTTTGACCAAACCCGTTTGATCAAACCGGCTAGAAACAGAGTCTTTACCACATAGACATAAAATCAACATATTCATTACATGTTATTTTAATAAAACTTCTAACATGTGAATTATTAAATCTTACGTAAAACCCCGCTTGACTTAAAGGATATTAAATGAAACTACGATCTCGTCTTATAATTTCTAACATGTGAGAAATAATAATTTAATGAAAAACCTTTTTAATTAAATATTTTATCTATTAATATTTCTCGCTTGTTAATTATTACAAAACGCGATAAAAATGACGATAACTCAAAAACCGTCACAAGTCCCAAAGTGGGACCCACGGGCTGAAATGGGCCGGACCCAATATGGGCCTGGATGGGCCCACGGCCTGTTTTGGCTCAAAATGGCAGATTTTTACAACTTTCATTAAAACCGTTTCCTAATATTTCCCCGCATGCTTTAACATTTTTAAAACCCGTCAAAACAACAACCAACCAATCAAACATCGACACAACCCAAAGACCAAAACCCGGACCCACCTTAACCAACCCAGACCGGGTCTGAACCGGCCTGGACCGGTCTGGTTTGGTCCGGTTCTCACCCTCTTTCTCGGTTCAATCATCAACCACACCAAATAAATTCCAAACTTGTTTTTAATTAACAAACAACCATTTTAACAATCATCCATACTAAATCATAACTTATTAAAATCATCAAAATTTATCAAGAACACTAAACTTGTTAAAATTCATACAAAATCATAAAAATCATAACTTAGTAAAAATAATCAAAATTTATCAAGAACACTAAACTTGTTAAAATTCATACAAAATCATAAAAATCATAACTTATGGAAAATCATCAAAATTTATCAAGAACACTAAATTTGTTAAAATTTCATAAACAACTTAAAAATCATAACTTATGAAAAACCATAAAAATTCATCAAGAACAATAAATCAACATAAAAATTTCCTACAACTTAAAAATCATCAAGAATCATAAAACAACATAAAAATTCCATAAAACATAAAATCATCAAGAATCATAAAACAACATAATAACCACTACTTAACATATTATTAACTAAAAGTCCATAAATCATAAAAACATGAACCAAAAATAAAGATGAACCAAAATCAAAAGGAACAAACTAAAACCTACAAAAACAAAACTAAGGCTATATTACTAACTCAAATCCTAAATAACCATAACATGAACATAAACTAAAACCTATGTGACATTAATTCGTCGAGTAAAACGGAATTGTTACCTTAGCTAGCCAAAATAATTAGCACCAAAATAATAATAAGAAATATATAATAAGAAAACCCTTCTACTAATCTTCACCCAATATATACGAGTCTCCAAACTCGTCTTCAAAGTCTTCCCCTATAAGAAATAACAATGAAAACATTATTAGAACTTAAATATAAATTTCCATAATTAAAGTGTTGAAAATGATCTTGACGGAATTGAAAATAAAACATACGTGAAGATGGGGAGCGAGGAGGAGAGTCTAGAAATATAAATTAGGATGGATTTAATTAAGAAACGAAGATTTTATAAAGGTTTTGCTCAAGAACGATGAAGAACGATTGATGAACGATGAAGAACACGAAGAACGATTAAATAAAGTGATGTTTTGATCTATATTTGATTTGTTGAAAGATGAAAAGTTGTTTGTGAGTAAAGTGGAGTGGGTTGGCCGTGAGTTTATAGACCAATAAAGGTGTCGAGTTTTGAAATTGTCGTTCCGTAATTGACTCGCGTTTAATAATTATTTTACGGTAAATGATTAAATATAATTTACGATAAAGTAAATATCAAGATATTATGATATTGAAATGAAAAATAATGAAAATATCAAGGCTTAAGAGTGGGTAAGGGAGCCGTGTGATGTTGAGCTTGTCGGGTCCGATTTCGAGCGTTTTCCGTAATTCTCGTTAACTGATCGATAAAGTAATTAAATATCTAGATATTATGATATATTAATCAAAAGTAATGAAAATATCAAGATCTATTAGAGCACTAAAGTAGCCGTGTGATATGGTGAGGATTCGGTCTGTTTTTGCTCGATTTGCGTAATCTTCGTTGACGGATCGATAAAGTAAGTAAATATCTAGATATTTTGATTATTTTAATCAAAATAAATAAAACATCTAATGGTGAGTGGAAAGCGATGACATCAACGTGTGACTCATGCCAAAGTCGAGTTTCGATTTTGTTGCGCGCATTACGATGCGTCGGGAATAGTTAAATGACGTTCGAGTAAAAACCGTAAAAGTTATTCTTTAAATTCCGAATAAATTCAAAATAATTATATTAAATTATGATAAATCCTAATAAATCTAAATAAAAATAAATCAAAAATATAATTTTTTTAAATAACATTTCGGTCTTCAAAATCGCAAGACGAGTCGGGAAAAGTCAACGAAAGTCAAAATCGACTAAAAAGTCGGGAAAAGTCAAAAATGACTTAAAAGTTCAGAAAAGTTTAAGACGACTTTAAAAGTCAAGAAAAGTAAATGACAACTTTAACAAGTCAAGAAAAAGTCAAAGACGATTTAAAAGTCAAGAAAAGTCAAAGACGACCAAAAACGGTCTTTTCATGAAATCTCTCAAAAATTCCAAATACGAACGCGGAATTTCAAAATACGACTCCGAACAAAAATTCCTATTTTAAAAACTTAAGTTGTACTGAAAAGTGTTAGTAAATATTTTTACTAGAAAAATTGGGCACTTTTCGGGTTGTTACAGATTTATTGTAAAATGAAAAGATAGTTAGTGAGTAAGAGTGGAGTGTGCCGTGTAATTATAGAAGAATTTTGGAGTCGGGTTTTGAAATTGTTGTTACGGGATTGACTCGGGTTTTATAATTATATTAAGGTAATTAATTAGATATCATTAGATTAAATGATAGTTTAATCAAATATCTAGATATTAATTAGATATTATGTTATTGTAATCAAAATAAAGAAAATATCTAGTCCTAAGAGAGGGTGAAGGAGCCGTGTGGTATAGGTAGTAGTCGGGTCTGTTTTTAAGCGATTTGCGTAATTTAAACTGACGGATCGATAAAGTTACTAATATCTTAGATATTCGTATTAGTTTAATCGAAAGAATTAAAAGATCTAAAGTGAGTGGAAAAAGATGACATGGGGCGTGTGACTCATGCCAAAGTCGGGTTTCGGGTTTGTTTCGGGATTTAAGATGACTCGGGAATAGTTAAATGACGTTCGGGTTAAACCGTAAAACCTTCTCTTAAATTCCGAAAATCAAGTTTCGGTATTTCCAATTTAGGGGTGAGTCGGAAAAGTCAACGAACGTCAAAGTTGACTTAAAACGGATTCATGGAGATCTAGCAGAAATTCCAAATACGAATCGGAAATTCCAAATTCGACTGGAAACAATAAATTCTAAATTAAAACCGAATATTCGAAAATACGAACTCGGAAATTCCAAATTCGACTGGAAACAATAAATTCTAAATTAAAACTTAAATTTGCTGAAAAGTATTCGTAAAATATTTTCACTAGAAAAATAGGGTACATTTCAGGTTGTTACAGTGGGTTCTTCCTTTTGCCCTTTGAGTATTTGAAGTTGAGCCCTGATTTCATTGATTTGCTCTTGGATTCCCAACCGCCGGTGCGTTTCATCCTGAGATTGGGATGCCATAAAGTCCAAGAAAATCCAAAGTTCCTTTCCTCTCTTCTGATAAAAACTTCCAGCACTCAATTGCATAGCCAGGCTATGACACTCAATCAGCATTCCATGAATCACGACATTCCTCATATAGGTCTCATCAAGGGTATACCCAAGAGAGATAATATGTCTACAATAGCTATAAAATCGGTCGAGGTATCATGGAAAGACTCATTCTCGCATTGTGGAGGTTGGAAATAGATAGTCATTGAGAGAAAATAAAGCAATCCCTTTGAAAGAAAATATTCCTATTACCTGAAAAGAGTCACTATACTACAAGGAAAATGTGAGAAAAATCTCAAGGAACAAGTGTTCCTCGAGACAAAAGAAAAAAAGAAAAAGACAAGGTAAAACTCTGCTAATCACAAACAAACAAAACCGTGCTCCCCGGCAATGGCGCCAAAATTTGACAGGGTTGTCGCGTACCCTAATCAAAGATAAATAACCCTTGGCTAGGCTAACAACAAATAAATGCAGTTAGGGAAGTAAGGGGTCGATCTCGGGGAGACGGGAGATACTTGTGAATAGATATGATTAGAATTTTAACTTGTATGATTGTCACAATGGTTATTACTAATGCTAGAAAACTGAAACAATAATTAATGACTCGATATAGAAAACAATCTAGGGAAATAGGTTCACACATGTAGATTGACATATTGGAGAAATTGGATTTGAGATATGCAAATAATTCATTGCGAGTTCGTAAGAATGATGTGTTCATTACAATCATAGATCAGATAGTCTAGCAGGCTTTTTAGGCGATTTACTAGGTCTTAATCCACTATGTCATGCTTTGTCTATTCAATTCGCGTATCTCTACCTTGGAAGAGAATTCCATTTTAGTCGATTATTTCCGGCCAGAAATTGTTAACTATCGTTACAATCCAAACATGCATAGACACAACGTTTTAAAGGCACAATTTCTTTTATCCAATTAACATCTTTTAATCAATCTAACATGGCTACCCTACACCCTAGAAAGGTGAATACTTATGCATGATTAACAATGAAAAGGAAACTAAGATTATAAAACTAAGAATGATAAACATGATAAAGGAAATACTAAAAGAAAATGAAACTATAATGTAAAGACGAGAATAAAGATTACCGAAAAGGATGAGCAAAGATTGAAATGGAATAAGAACTTGAATAGGAAATGCAAACCCGGAAATTAGAATTCCAATTACAAGTAGAAAAACTACAATTGAAGAAAGCTTAGAACTAGACTAAACTAAACTAGAGAAAACTAAAACTAAACTAAACTAAGAAAGAAGAAAAAAAACTAATCTAAAGAAAGAAGAGAAGAGATGTTGTGTGAAGAGATTGTGTGAGATGAGATGATATGATATGAAGGGCTAGAGCATCTATTTATAGTATTAGGGTTTCGTGGAGAAGAGGTCGGGCATTAAACACATAGGACAAAAATAGGATGAAGAAGCCGTCATGCTCGGATCAGCACACTTACCCGATCGGGTACACACTTACCCGATCGGGTATGTGGTCTTATGGAAACTCTTTACTAACGTTTCATCTTCCTTTGCTTTGACTTGACTTCCAACATCCCCCTTGACCTCTTGAGTCGGGTTTGTTGATAGGGTTTGATGTAAAGCGATGATTTCTTTCGCCTAACTGATTGATCTTCCGACAACTACAAAACTGTCTTTGCTTCTTCTCTCTTTCGAATTAGTGAACCTTCTTGAAATGCCTTTCACTTGGTCAAGCTTGCTTCTTCAAATCGTCGGGTTCTAGGCAAATGCTCGGGAATATAGAAAAAGGGCGTAGAAACGTCACTTTCCTACAAAACATGTTAGAACATAGGAATTCGCCTAGAAGACGATATTAGCTCATAAAGTGGCTTAACAAAGCACAAATGACATACAAAACCGAGCTAAATTGGGGGTTAAAACCATACAAATATTCACTTATCGTCCTTCTTATTCTTCTTGAGCATGAAATTAATGGATGATCCTCCATAAAACAACCTCCAAAGTAGAAGGTCTCCTTCTTGTTGCACCCAAGATTAAACCCAAATAATCTTAACTTATTATTAACTAGATAATAAGTAAGAAATAATACTACTAATATTATTGTATTACTGCACTAGTAATATGTAGAGAATATTAGTGTTTATAGAGAGTTTAGAGAGAAGTTGAGTTTAGAAAGAGAAGTGAAAAGAAGCAAAATGAATTAAAGTAAAAAATGAACAATTCTTGTTCTATTTGAAGGCCAAAGTGACCGGTCCCCTTGAGCCATAAGTGAGCTCAATTTTGCTTATTTTATTCACATGCAAAAGGGCTTGAGTGTAGAGTTATAACAATGATTAAAGCTTGTAGGATATGTCATTATCAAGTGTGTTTATGTGCAAGTCACTCAAGACAATTATCATTGTCTTTTATATGTAGACAACCGGTCACTTGTGTCCAATAGAAAGCATTTTGATTTTTGATATTTGTCCCAGAAATACTTATTAATCATATGCTTAATTATCTTGTATAATTAAGTGTCAATTTGATCATATAACAATTATATGACTCAAATTAATAAATAATATATACTTAACATTTGAGTGATATTTTACCATTCTATCAATATATAATGGGTCAAAATAGACAATGTCCGACACTGTATGATGCAGATCACCATGACCCATAAGATGTCCATCGGCCTCCTTTCACGACACGACCTAGGAAAAAAACCAAAGTTAATCGGAAACTACACCGACTCAGGTAAATGGCCGCCAGTCTAAAGAACCGACTCATAAGAATACTGATAAGTGAATATTTGTATGATTTTAACCTCCATTTTAGCTCGGTTTTGTATGTCATTTGTGCTTTGTTAAGCCATTTTATGAGCTAATATCGTCTTCTAGGCGAATTCCTGTGTTCTAACCTGTTTTGTAGGGAAAGTGACGTTTCTACGCCCTTTTTCTATATTCCCAAGTATTTGCCTAGAACCCGACAATTTGAAGAAGCATGCTTGACCAAGTGAAAGGCATTTCAAGAAGGTTCGCTAATTCGAGAGAGAGAAGAAGCAAAGACAGTTTCGTAGTTGTCGGAAGATCAATCAATTAGGCGGAAGAATACATCGCTTTGCATCAAACCCTATCAACAAACCCGATTGAAGAGGTCAAGGGGGATGATGGAAGTCAAGTCAAAGCAAAGGAAGATGAAACGTTAGTCAAGAGCTTCTAGATGTCCACTTACCCGATCGGGTATCCCTGCTGATTCGAGAAAGCGGCTTCAACTTCCTATTTTTGTCCTATGTGTTTAATGCCCAACCTCTTCTCCACGAAACCCTAATGCTATATATAGATGCTCAAGCCCCTCTTATCAAATCATCTCACACAACTCACAACAATCTTCTTTACAAATCTTCTTTAGAATACTTTTTTCTTTTCTCTTTAGTTTTAGTCTTTCTAGTTTAGATCATTTTCTCCTTTTGTCTTTTGTTCTTAGTTTATTTCTGTCCATTTCATATCAAAACATTAGCTTAGATCAATAGGAATTTCAATCTTTGTAGTCTACTTTGTTGGGTACAAGAGTTGTAATTCAAGGTACGATTATTCTATGCAAGGTATTTCTATTATTGTTATCGCTTTCGTTGTTGATCGTCATCTAGGTACTTCTATTCTATCCTTTGTTTAATGCTTTTTCTGTTTTCCATTTGATTGTTATTCGCTTCACATATTATATTAGATTCATTTTCATGTTGTTATAATCGTAGTTTCATTTCTTATATTGTCAAATAGCGTCGTTATTATCGCCACATAGAGAGTCTTAAAACATTGTCAAAAACCAACTAAACATGCCTATCCTAGTTTTCATTATTAATATCATCTTAGACATAAACATAATCATGAGTGAGTAGTCACCTTTCTAGGGTGTAGGGTAGCCATGTTGGATTGATTAAAAGATGATAATTGGATAAAAGAAATTGTGCTTTTAAAACATTGTGTCTATGCATGTTTGGACTTTAACAATAGTTGACGATTCCTGATCAAAATCATTGACTAGTATGGAATTCTTTCCAAGGTAGACATACGAGAATTGAATAGACAAAGCATGACATGGTAGATTAAGACCTAGTAAATTGCCTAAATGCCTGCTAGACCATCTGATCTATGATTGTAATGAACACACCATTCTTGCGAACTCACAATGAATTATTTGCTTATCCTAAATTCAATTTCATCAATATGTCAATCTACATGTGTGAACCTACTTCCCTAGATGCTTCTCATTATTGTTAATTAATCATTTACTTTATTGTTTTCATTTTAGTTTGCTTTTATTTTATTTTTATTTATGTTCTTTATTAGTTTAGAATTCAAAATCTCAAAACCCAGAAAATCGTTAGATAAAACTCAATTGTGAGACGATTCACAATCTATAGGAAACACCATCTCCCTGAGGATCGACCCCTACTTCCCTAATTACATTAATTTGTTATTAGCCTAGTCTGGGTAATTTATCTTTGCATCGGGCTTGCGACAGGTCCGATCAAATTTTGGCGCCGTTGCCGGGGAGCACGGTTCAATTTTCCTTTTCCTTGTGATTTTTATCGCAATTAGTTTTATCTAGTCTTTAGGAACTCAAAATCCTTTAGACCTCTCTTGATTTTTCATCTTAGCTTTTCTATCTTATGCCCAGATCTTCTAGACTAGGGACCCCTATTCCTTTAGACCCCGAACTAGAAAGAACTCTGCGTAGGAAACTAAAGCTATTCAACGAAATTTCAAAAGGTTCTGATATTTCAAGTTTAGATCGTATTCGTGAGAAATACTCGGATATCTGACCTAATCTTGAAGGAGAAGAAAATCCATTCTCATCCCCATTCCCAAAAACCAATCAACTTTCAACCAACATTCCATCTTCATCTTCACAAAAGAAAATGGTTCGACTTTCCGACCAGTCCAAACCCACCGCAGATACACTTCCAAGGGGTATCGCTACACCTCAAATCACAGCCCAAAACTTCGAAATCAAACCTGCCTTCATCAATCTAATAGAAAGAAGTCAGTTTGGTGGCAATGCCGCAGAAGATCCCAACCTTCATATCCAAAACTTATGTGACTATTGCTCCACAATTAGACAAACTGGAGTATCCCAAGAGCAGATTAGGGAAATGCTTTTTCCCTTCTCTTTAAGAGGAAAGGCAAAACTCTGGATCAATAGTCTTGACCGAGTTGGCTTAGGAATAGTCGACTGGGATGGTCTAGCTCTTGCTTTCTATCAAAAGTACTTCCCTCCAGAACGAACCGCACTCTTACGGAGTCAAATTACTGGATTCCGTCAGAGAGGTGACGAAAGCCTTTATGAGGCATGGGAAAGGTACAAAGAATTACAAAGAGAATGCCCTCATCATGGCCTTGATTCATGGTTTTTAGCTATCACCTTCTACAACGGTTGTTGTGGCGAATCGCGTCGTATCCTCGACTCCGCTAACAATGGTCGATGTAGAAATAGCTAGTACAACTATCGAGTTGATGGCAATCCACGATTCTCAGTATAGCAACTCGCGTGCTATGCCACTCAAAGTCAAGCAGGATGATTCGAGTAAAGTAGCACCTCTAGAAGACCAACTAGCCCTTCTGCAGCAACAAGTAAGAAACTCTTCCCAATCCAAGGAACATGTCAACGTCACTAACCACGTAGTGGTATGTGAGACATGTGGGGTTGGAGGGCATAGTTTTCAAGAATGTAGAAGTTCGATAGAGCAAGTCAATGCCTATCAAGGATATAGGCAAGGCAACGCTTTCTCAAACTTCTATAATGAAAACACAAAAAACCATCCATTTTTGTCCTACAAAAGCACTAACATTCAAAATCCCCAACAACAAATTAAACAACCATTCAAACCACACCAACAGAAGCCTTACAATCCACCTGGTTTTCAAACCCAGACACCTTCATTCCAACCTAACTTCAATCAACCATACCAAAATCAATCTCAACACCAACCACCTCAAATTCAAGGCCAACCTAATGATTCAAGCTTGAGCAAAATTGAATCCATGCTTCTTCAAGTTGTTCAAAAACAAGATTCAATGTTTTCTCAACTTCAAAAGAGTGATCAAGCTCAAAGTGCTGCCATCAAGATGCTTGAAACTCAAATGGCCCAATTGGCCGCCTCTAATGCCCGAAGAAAACAAGGCCAACTCCCACCTCATGGTGAGCAACCGAGGGACACCGCAAATGCTATCACCCTTAGGAGTGGTACCACTTATACGGAACCTCAGCAAACCAGAGAACCAACAGTTGAGCCTACACAAGTAGAGAGCCAAAAAGATTCTCAAGCATCCACCGCTAAGGAAGCGGAAGACAAACCCAAAAAGAAGGATGAACCTGAAAGGGAACCTATCAAAATTCAAGTTCCATTTCCCCAACGTTTGAGGAGAAATCATAAGGAAACCCAGTTCAGCAAATTCATGGAAGTAGTCAAAAACCTCCAAGTAACGGTTCCCTTCACTGAATTAATCACTCAAATCCCTTCTTATACGAAATTTATGAAGGATATCTTAACTAAGAAAAGGACTTTAGATGATGTTCAAATCATAGCATTCACCGTTCAATGCAGTGCGTTATTGCAAAATAAGTCCCCTCCTAAGTTAAAGGATCCTAGTAGTTTCTATATACCTTGCATGCACTATAGGCACCTACACTATTGATAAAGCTTTATGCGATCTAGGTGCTAGTGTAAGCGTCATGCCCTATTCCATCTGCGAAAAATTGAATATGGGAACTCTTTAATGCACTAGTATCACTCTGCAAATGGCAGACCGATCTCTAAAACAACCTATGGGAGTTTTAGAAGATGTGCCTGTCAGAGTAGGTAGATTTTTCATTCCAGTCGATTTCATCGTGTTAGATATGGCTGAAGATTTGCAAATCCCTATCATTTTAGGAAGACCATTTCTACACACTGCGGGAGCAGTAACCGATGTCAAGAATGGAAGATTGACATTAGAAGTAGGTGATGATAAAGTCACCTACAACTTAAACCATGCAATGAAGAGCCCTATGCTTGAAGAGCCTTGCTGTTTCCTTGACATTGTCGACTCAATCATTGATGAGTCTCTGTATCCATCAATAATTAAGGATCCTTTAGAAGCAATCTTGTTGCCAGAGGATATCTATGAGAACCACAATTTTGAGATCAGTGAGCTGGAAAGGGACTTGACTGGAAAAGAGATATCATCTGAAGAAGTTGAGGAGTTCATAAGCTTAATTGATGCTCCTGCTAAGGCAGAAGTACATAAACCCGAACTTAAACCTCTTCCCTCAAATCTAAAATATGCCTTTTTAGATGAATCTGAATATTGCCCAGTCATAGTGAGTGCTCTCCTAAATGAAAATCAGTTAAACTCACTATTGACTGTCTTGAAAAAACATAAGAAGGCAATACGTTATAAACTTGAAGATCTCATTGGCATAAGCCCCGACTTTTGCATGCATAGAATCAACTTAGAAGATGGCCAAAAACCTTGTGTTCAAGGTCAACGTCGTCTTAATCCTAACATGCAAGAAGTAGTTAAAGCTGAAGTTATGAAATTGCTAGATGTTGGCATAATCTACGCAATCTCTGACTCGAAGTGGGTTAGCCCTGTCCAAGTTGTTCCCAAGAAAGGAGGAACAACAGTAGTCAAGAATGAAAAGAATGAGCTCATCCCCACAAGGATTGTGACGGGATGGCGCATGTGTATTGACTACAGGAAGTTGAATCAATCTACTAGAAAAGATCACTATCCTCTGCCCTTCATTGATCAAATGCTAGTGAGGTTAGCTTGCCACAAATATTTCTGTTACCTAGATGGTTACTCAGGATTTTTCCAAATTCCCATCCACCCTGAGGACCAAGAGAAAACCACTTTCACCTGTCCCTATGGTACTTTTGCTTATCGCCGAATGCCATTTGACCTGTGTAATGCACCTGCCACTTTCCAGCGTTGTATGACTAGTATCTTTTCAGATTTTGTTGAATCTATCATTGAAGTATTCATGGACGACTTTAGCGTCTATGGCATTTCCTTTGATAACTGTTTAACAAATCTATCCAAAGTACTAGAACGCTGTGAAGAAGTCGACCTTGTTCTCAATTGGGAAAAGTGTCACTTCATGGTGAACGAAGGTGTAGTTTTAGGACACATCATTTCTGAGAGAGGTATTGAAGTGGATCGAGCTAAGATCCAAGTTATTGAACAACTGCCACCACCTGCTAATGTAAAAGGAATCAGGAGTTTCCTTGGCCACGCCGGTTTCTACCGACGGTTTATTAAAGACTTTTTCAAAAATAGCCAAGCCCCTGACTGAGCTCTTTTTTAAGGATGCACCTTTTAATTTCACAAAGGAATGCCTTGAGGCATTCAACAAAATCAAACGTGCTTTAATCACCGCACCTATAATCCAGTCACCTGATTGGAATCTTCCATTTGAACTTATGTGCGATGCGAGTGATTATGCCGTTGGAGTTGTTTTAGGGCAAAGAAAGGAAAAGTTCCTTCATGCTATTTACTATGCTAGTAAAACCTTAGATCCTGCCCAAATCAACTATGCCCCCACTGAAAAAGAAATTCTTGCCATTGTCTATGACTTAGACAAATTCCGTTCATACCTTATAGGATCGAAAGTCATTATTTACACTAACCATGATGCCTTGAAATATCTGCTTTCAAAGAAAGAGGCAAAACCTCGACTTATCCGATGGATCTTACTCCTTCAAGAGTTTGATCTAGAGATCTGGGATAAGAAAGGAGCAGAAAATGTAGTTTAAAGGTACTAATGCTAAAATAACACAATAAGAGCATAAGTTCAAAGTATAAAGCATGAATTCAAGCATTATACTACCATTAAGCATGAGTTTTTAGCATAAAGTAGACATGAGTATCCTAATTGGCATATGAGCATTCAAATCATAGTAAGCTTGCTAATTAATCACTAACATTCACTCTATATCATGTAAGAAGCATTAGAAATCCAATTTAAACAAGTTTTTCAAGTAAAATCAATAACCCCCAAATTTGGTTAGGATTTGTTTATGTTGGATTTCTGAAAAATAGAGAGATTGAAGTAACTAAAGTGGAATTAACTTACTTGATAATGCTTAGATGTTGCCTTGGATGAACTATGGTGACAAATTTTGCAAGAAATGACTAAGAAATGAAGGTTTTTGAGAGATTTTGAGCTTTGAAGTTGAAGAACACGGGAATATGGCAGCAAGCAAAGGTAGCAATTTTGATTTTATAGAAGAAAATAGAGCAAAATACGAAACAGAGGACTTACCCGATCGGGTATACCAGAATCCGATCGGGTATGTCTGCTGATCCGGATATTGTTTCATTTTTCTTTGTTACTTGCTCTTACCTTTTGGCTATGGCCTTGAACATGCTTACTAACCTTAGTGGTCTTGGCAACATGGGCCAAGAGTAGCTTCTTTTCATCTCATTAGGTCCTCCAGTTCCAAGTGCGAAAAATTTACGAACTAAGCATGCATTTATAAAAATGTAACTAACAAGTAAAATGAAAATTGTTTCCTAGCTATTACAACCAAAAAATCAAAAAAGAGTGTCCAAATAGTCCAAAACAAAATTATCAAACATTGTCTATTTAGTGGAATAAAGAATGCATAAAAAGAAAGTAAAGAGAAAGATGGGTTGCCTCCCGACAAGCGCATTTTCAAGTCATGCTAGACTTTCTATCCCTCCTTAAGCCTTGTGAAGGGATATCGGCTCTTTGTAGCTTGATTTCGTCCTTGAATTTTCATTTAACCTTGCCAACATCCATGGCAATCTCATCCAAATACACTTCCGAAGCTTTGAATGCTTCGAGGTCACCATCTCCTACACTCATTACATTCCCCTTCCTATCAAAAGTGGCATGTGATCCATCCATTACAAAAGTGATCTTCTCTCCTTGCACATCGATACATGCCCCAACCGTATTTAGAAAAGGTCTTCCTAATATAATATAGTCGTCTCTACCCTCCTTTGAAAAGATTACATAAAAATCAACGGGAACAAGGAAGTATCCAATTCGAATGGGGACATCTTCCACAATTCCTGCTGGAGTATGCATAGTTCCATCGTCCAATTGAAGGCTAGTGTTTTTAACCTTCATGACACTAATAGCGGCCCCTAAATCACATAATGCATTTCTAATCTTATGAAGAATCATTGTGAAAGAAATATTAAAACAACCTGGATCTTTAAGCTTTGTAGGAATGATAACCTTCCCTTGTACAAGGGGAGGTTCCTTGGAAAAATATTGGGTTGTTTCTTCTTCCTGAAATGTCTTACCAATCCTTGCCTCCAACCTTGAAAAAGCTTTGTCATTTGCCATTGTTGTTTCAACAACTCTTTCTTCTAACTTCCCTTGAGCTTTTATCAAAGTCACGATCAAAGATTCGAGACGAGATGTCTCCTCTTGTGTAGGGGCTCGGGTTGGTTTGGCTAGTGAAGGATTACTGTAAAGTTCGTGGGGCAACTTATAGATGGGCTCCTTACTCTTTCCATTCCCAAGAGGATTATCAAAAGGTTTGTCACTAATCATGTCGATTGTGACTATTAACGGTTCTTCACTCTCTTGGGTGGTTTGGCTTGAACTCGATGGGGTCAACTCTCCTACTCTCTTTTAAGGAGACATGATGGTTGATTTGAGTGAGCATATTGTAGAAAAGAAGTATGAGTACATGTTGTGTTGTGCTTGGATCACTTCCCTCAACTTGGCGTCTACTTTTGTTATTACTTGATCATTTTGAAAGGATGAGTATGGAATGGTATGAGGTGTATTAGTAGGTTGGGCTTGGCAAAATTGTGGGTGAAAGGGGTTTAATGGTGTGAGTTTATTCCCACATCTTTGAGGTACATGCCCTATTCCTCGACAAAGTTCACAAGGGGTTGTTGGTGAGGTAAACGGGTTATAAACTTTTGGACGATATAAAGTATTTCTTGGGGTGGTTTCATTTGATGGAACGGGACATGCTAAGGAAATGGTAGTGTCAACATCACATGAGGTTTCCACTCGGCTTTTCTTTCTCTCTCCCCCATTACATTGGGAACCTTCCCCACTTTCTCCTTGTGAATTACTCGATAGGTTTGACATGGTGGATTGAGGTTTAAACCTACGATGGAAAGCTATGACGATCTCTTCCCACTCCATTGGTTTTGTGGCATCTTTTAGACGACGGGTGAACCACCATTTGGCTTCTCTCTTTAGTGATAAAGGAAAGAGAGTTTCTTTGATTTGGTTTTGGGTGATCCCCTCCCTCATAAAATTTTGACACAACTCACAAAAGGTTTGGATATGGTGTGCTGGGTTTTCATTTGGCTCGCCACTGAATTGGTTTCCTTCAATGAGAGCAATTAGAGTGATATGGACCCTTAGGATCCCATTAGCAAGTTCAAAAACCCGGAACTTAGCAAGTTAGTAATGATTTAAGGTACGGTTGCACCTAAAAATGGTAGAATTTTTAAACAAAAATCAGCAATACATAGATAAACAAAACCGTGCTCCCCGGCAACGGCGCCAAAATTTGACCGGTTGTGTCGCAGTCCCGATACAAAAATAATTACCCACACTTAGGCTAACAACATAAAGAATGTAATTAGGGAAGTAGGGGTCGATCCTCAGGGAGTACGTGTTAACTATGAATTGCTATGGGGTGATTTTTATTTAAGTTCGATTTTCTTGAGGTGATTAACTAAACTACTAACATGAAATAAAATGATAAATATACAATGACGGTATTTAAATGACAAGTATGGAAATTGCGATAAAAATAAATCTAATCTAATTGACGACGATAATAAAATTGCAAGATAAGATGAATTAATCTATTTGACGGAAAGGAAAGTGACAATAATTAAATCTAACTAAGAACGATAATTAAAATACAATATTGAAAAAGCTACCTAACTAAAATAATAGAAAACTAATAAACTAACAAATAACAAATAACAATAAAATAAACTATCTAAGAACGGTAATAAAATGACGGTAAAATAAAATAACTAAAACGATAAAATAAACTATCTAATCAAATTGATATAGAGAATTAGAAATTCATGTCAAATGATTTAAAAGCTTTAATGATACCAATATTAGAATTACTACGATTGTCTAAGCCTTGTAGCGGTATATTCCTCTCGGATTCGTACTGGCTTTTTAATGGGTCCTAACGTCCTCTCAGCCTGGTTAGGTCACTAAACCCCTATTGCCAGTCCTAATTCCCATCTCAACTCTCGTTTCTAAGACGGAAATTGACTAATACAAACAATTGTTTATGGCCACTAAACGAAGTTATAGAATTTGACACGACCAAAGGAAGAAACAAACTAGATGGTTCTATTGGTATCGATTCTTCTTTCAATTCATTCTAACTAGCAAATTATTTCAATATTTCAATTTTATTTATTATATTTACATAATGATAATCTTACACTTTACTAAATTCAATTTATGTGATTAAATAGATTAAGAGGAAAATGATAAGCAGAATTAAACTACGAAATAAAGATACTAAAATGATTAAGGTGATCAAGATTATGTTAGTAATGATTCTAATGATGAATTTTATGATGATTATTATATTATTAGGCAAAATAAAATATGACATATTAAACGATATTTTGGTTTCAACTAGATTACTTTTATATGGATTTCCTACCAACAATAATATAAAAACAAGACTAATGAGATTATAGTTCATGAACTTAATATGATGATGAAAACAATACAACTAAAATAAATACTATAAAGAGAAAACAATGATGTCGGAAATTGCGTAAATAAAGGATAGAAAATTACCGGGATTGGAGTACAATTATGTAAGAAAGAAAGCAAAGAACAAATATCCAACCCAATATAATGACAAATGCTTATAGAAACACTAGAAAAGTACTTGGAAATTGCTATAAAAGTAGTCTAAGATTGCATAAACTATAAACTATAATCTAAAACTTATATGAAAGATATGTAATGTTGTGTTGTGTTATTCTAAATTGTGTAGCTAGTTGTGTCAATTGTGTGTCAGTTGTGTGTTGTTCTCATGAGATGATCCTTGGCTTTTATAGGGCTGCATAGCTGATCATCTGCGTCCAAATTCGTACCCTAGACAAAGCAATAAAGCACTCCATTAAGGCTTGGTAGAAGAAGAGCCAAGAAGCGTTCATCAGCAGACATACCCGATCGGGTATGTGGTAATCCGATCGGGTATGTAACCCTGATGGATTTTCTTTCGTCTCTTCCAATTTCTTCTTTGGCACGGAATCCTATGCCTTGGTCTTGGTCAATGGAGCACGTAATTGGGCTTGAGCTAGTTGATAAGTGAATATTTGTATGGTTTTAACCCCCAATTTAGCTCGGTTTTTTATGTCATTTGTGCCTTGCTAAGCCACTTTATGAGCTAATATCGTCTTCTAGGCGAATTCCTATGTTCTAACATGTTTTGTAGGGAAAGTGACGTTTCTACGCCCTTTTTCTATATTCCCGAGCAATTGCCTAGAACCCGACGATTTGAAGAAGCAAGCTTGACCAAGTGAAAGGCATTTCAAGAAGGTTCACTAATTCGAAAGAGAGAAGAAGCAAAGACAGTTTCGTAGTTGTCGGAAGATCAATCAATCAGGCGGAAGAATTCATCGCTTTACATCAAATCCTATCAACAAACCCGACTCAAGAGGTCAAGGGGGATATTGGAAGTCAAGTCAAAGCAATGGGAGATGAAACGTTAGTCAAATACTTCTAGATGCCAACTTACCGGATCGGGTAAGTGTGTACCTGATCGGGGATGTGTGCTGATCCGAGCATGACGGCTACAACTTCCTACTTTTGTCCTATGTGTTTAATGCCCAACCTCTTCTCCACGAAAACCTAATGCTATATATAGATGCTCTAGCCCCTCTTCTCAAATCATCTCTCATATCCCTCTTACAATTCTCTTCTCTTCTCTTCTTACATTTCTCCTTAGATTAGGAGGAGGGGGAACTAGCCTCCCTTCTCTCATTTTCTTCTTCTTTAGTCTTTTGTTCTTAGTTTATTTCTGTCCATTTCATATCAAAACTTTAGCTTAGATTAATAAGAATTTCATCCTTGTAATCTCCTTTGTGTGGTTCAAGCGTTATAATTGGTGGATCGTTTATTATGTGCAAGGATTTTCTATTATTGTTATCATTATCGTCATCGATCGTCATATAGGTATTCCTAATTTATCCTTTGTTTATTGTTCTTTATTGTTTTCCATTTGATTGTTATTCTATATTCATATCACTTAGATTCGTTTTTATGTTGTTATAATCATAGTTTCATTTCTCAGATTGTCATATAGTGTCGTTATTATCACCACATAGAGAGTCTAAATTATTGTTAAAATCAACTAAATATGCCTATCTTAACTTTCATTGTTAATATCATCTAAGATTTAAACATTATCATGAGTGAGTAGTCACCTTTCTAGGGTGTAGGGTAGCCATGTTAGATTGATTAAAAGATGTTAATTGGATAAAAGAAATTGTGCCTTTAAAACGTTGTGTCTATGCATGTTTGGATTGTAACGATAGTTAACGACTTCTGGCCGGAAATCATCGACTAAAATGGAATTCGTTTCCAAGGTAGACATACGAGAATTGAATAGACAAAGCATGACATGGTAGATTAAGACCTAGTAAATCGCCTAAAAACCTTCTAGACCATCTGATCTATGATTGTAATGAACACATCATTCTTACGAACTCACAATGAATTATTTGCATATCCTAAATCTAATTTCATCAATATATCAATCTATATGTGTGAACCTACTTCCCTAGATGCTTTTCATCACTTGTTTTATTGTTTTCATTTCCATTTGCTTTTATTTCATTTTCGTTTATGCCTTGTAGTAGTTTAGAAACAAAATTCCCAAAACCCAGATATTCATTAGATAAAACCCAATTGCGAGACATCTCACATTCTATAGGAAACACCATCTCCCTGAGGATCGACACCTACTTCCCTAATTACATTAATTTGTTATTAGCCTAGTCTGAGTAATTGATCTTTGTATTGGGCTTGCGATAGGCCCGATCAAATTTTGGCGCCGTTGCCGGGGAGCACGGTTTAGTTTTCCTCTTTTTGTGATTTTTATTGCAATTAGTTTTATCTAGTCTTTAGGAACCCAAATTCCTTTAGACCTCTCTTGATTTTTCATCTTAGCTTTTCAATCTTACGCCCAAATCTTCTAGACTAGGGACCCCTATCTCTTTAGACCCCGATCTAGAAAGAACTCTGCGTAGGAGACAAAAGCTATTCAACGAAATCTCAAAAGCTTCTGATACTTCAAGTTTAGACCATGTTCGTGAGAAATACTCGGATATTCTATCTAATCTTGAAGGAGAAGAAGATCCATTCTCATCTCCATTCACAAAAACCACCCAATCTTCAATCAACATTCCATCTTCACCTTCACATTAGGAAATGGTTCGACTTTCAGACCATTCCAAACCCACCGCAGAAATGTTGGAGTAAGTGTCCTTCACAATAGTGCATTTATATAATAAATCTCATTTGGAATATACGTGGCATGATTAGTATATTTTGATACTCCACGTCAGTTTATTAACGTAAATCGGTAACGCTTGGCTGACTAGAGTTTGACGTTATTGTCGTATGACGGCGGTAATCAACTGATCCCTTTAGGTCACACCTATAGGATGAGACCCAAATAGAATACTAATTATTTGTATACGATACAGTTTAATTAGAGCATTACATATATTTGATATGTACGTTTAGTTACGAGAGTTGTTTATTGGAAATTGAGTTGGGAACTCATTCCACTTAAGTTTATTAGTCAATTATACGATAACTGACTGAATAAATTTTACGTCTTATTTTAATACGATTAAATAAGATTTAATTTAATGATTAATCGTTAATTCATTAAATTAGTTGATGTTATGCATATATTTTGAGGTAGAGGTAATTAGTTAATTATATTTACAAGGAGTTGTAAAATAAATTAACTGGGCATTGTGGGACCCATTATATATAGATATAATGGTAAAATATCACTTAAAAGTTAAGTACATATTGTTTATTAATTTGAGTCATATAATTGTTATATGATCAAATTAACACTTAATTATACAAGATAATTAAGCATATGATTAATAAGTATTTGTGAGACAAATATCAAAAACCAAAATGGTCCAATGTGGACACAAGTGGACCGGTTTTGAGTAGATAAAATCATTAGTGATTTTACTCTACCAATTCTACACTCCACCATTTTATAATGACATGTTATGACACATGATCATTATCAATTTCCATCCCACACTCAAGCTTTTGCATGTGAATTAAATAAGGAGAAAAATCACCCTTGTTGGTGTGAGATGTGCCGGCCATGTGCTCCTTAAAGAGCATGATGGTTGCTCATTTTTCTCAACTAATTCATTCACTTGTTTTTGCCATACTTCTTACTAAAACCTCTTATCTCTACAACTCTCCTAAATACTAATATTCTCTAAGTATTACTAGAGTAGTAATACAATAATATTAGTAGTATTTATCTTCACTTATTATCTAGTTAATAATAAGTTTAGATTATTTGGGTTTAATCTTGGGTGCAACAAGAAGGAGACCTTCAACTTTGGAGGTTATTTTATGGAGGATCATCCACTAAATACATGCTCAAGAATAATAAGAAGAAGTTCTTATTGTGACCATATTGGACCGAAAATTTCCATTGTAAGGAAATTCATCTTATCTTTATATTTATGGTTTTATATTTGCATGCATGATAACTAGATCCTAAATCATTAAGTTAATGTAATTTAATGAACTAATTAGAGGAGTCTAATTAGAGGTCTAGAACTTTCATGTGGTATCAGAGCTCAATTGTTACATGCATGTCGATTTTACGCATTAAAATCGAGTTATACGATAACTTGGGTAAAATTGAAAATTTGTGTTAAAAATTGGTTTGCACGAAATTTTTGATTTTCATGTATACCTACTGACGTCAAAATAGTTGTGGTCAAATTTGGTGATTTTAGGGATTAATTTGCTATTTATTTTGATTTATGGCCTTTAAATCATGTTAATATGCATATTTTGTGTTAAAAGTTAACTAAAAATAGTTGCATGTTGATTCTGGTCATGAATTTTTGATATGATCTCACAAGCATGTTCTAAATAGTGGATGTAAAATTTCGTGACTTTTATTTAAGTTTTGCATGATGATTGATTTTTATAAAATAAAAGTCAATAAAGTGAGATTATTAGGATCATAAAATTGAAACGTCCTTTTATGGTCTTGACAGTTTTTGGTACATTTTATAATCTGATTTATATCATCTTGGTGAAAGTTTACCATTTGTTTCACTATTTTACTATATTTAATGGTTTTTATTTGACAAAATCGTTGAATATTAAGTTATTTGTTCATAACATTTATTCAAATTTTTTGGGCAAATGTTTCTGATTTTTAGAGTTCCTGGAAATGTTCCAGAATGTACAAAATTTTTGTTTCAAATGTTTATGAGTTTTATATTTTATTTTGGATTTATTTCATAAATGTTATGATTAAACCTCTATATTTAGCAAATACGATCAATTCGAACTAATTAAATACAAACAAAGTTAGTGGGGACTAATTTTGAGTTCTAAATCATTTTAGATAATTAGTTTGAACTTAAATACGATTTAAGAGTTGATTATTGATTTTTAATGGTTAAAAATCGATAAAATCCATAA
Organism: Heliosperma pusillum; assembly: GCA_022085475.1. Lineage (NCBI taxonomy): Eukaryota > Viridiplantae > Streptophyta > Magnoliopsida > Caryophyllales > Caryophyllaceae > Heliosperma > Heliosperma pusillum. The sequence goes on from JAIUZE010018775.1 coordinate 24,208, forward strand.
AAACGAGCTAGAATGAGCATGATAAGTATTTAGGGCGATTTTGGCATGATTTTACAGCATTTTATTTATGTTGTTATTGTTGAATGAATGAATGTCATTTATTTAATTTTTAAAACAAGTTGTACCCAGTATGGCCTAGATTATTTTAATCTGTATTACCCGTAATGTAAGGGAATACTGATTCGGTTGTAATTTTATTTGCGATCTCGTATCGCCGTTTGTAATAATTTAATTTCATTTTAGATCAAATGTATAATAGAATTTTTATTTGTATCTTTTTGTAATTAATTATTATGAAGACGAAGATTCCCGAAGTCGGTGTTCCAAAAGACGGTGCCTTTTTGAAGTATGTTCATGAAGAGGCAAGGGGCCAAGGAGTTGGTTTCCGATTTTGTAATCTTCTAGTTAATTAGATTAGCTAGGTGGCCATACTAGGATTTATTAATTGTTTGCTTTATGTTTTTCCGCACATACCAAAATCGCCAACATGCATTTTTATTTCTCGATTGTCAATTCAAAGTTATTCAAAATTCACCGACTTAGTTCGCTTATAGGGAATTAATAACAAAATTGACAAGACCTCTCACATAACTTAAAAAAAACTGAGATTTAGCCTTACCAATTAGTAACACCTATGAACCCCGTGTTCATTAGGGCTACCACGCTCGTGGGTCCCTTTTTACCTCGGGTAAGTAGGGTGATGCGATCACAAGCCAAAATTGGATTGTACTCAACGAGATAAGCGTTATCTTGGGACTAGGAGATGGATTTAACAGAAATCCGTCAACCAAGAGTTCTAAGTGTAGAATTAGTCAAGTATTGACTTACCATTTTTAGATAAAGGTAGCATGCGATGACTATTTTTGTCTAAATATGGGTCTCGGAATCACTTATATAATTTCGTGAGGGGTCATTATATGAGTGACTTGTTAAAATTGTTTTACAAGTAAATTATATTTAAGCAATGAATGTTTCTTTTCGTTGATATTTGTTTTATACGCGCAAATGACAAATATTTTATCATTCTATGAACTTGTAAATCCGTTCAATCGTGGAAAAGGTTTCCATTATTTTATACGGTAGCATTTTGATTGCAATCTCCGTTTAAACCACCGTAGCTAATGACAAAATGAATTTATCTTTTGATCCTCATATTCACCATTGCAAATGTCTCTTATGAAGAGTAAATGAATAAGTCACACTTAGTCAAAAACGTTTTGATTTTTAGTGACGTCTTCTCATAACAATGGTACATCAATTTTTTCGCTCCAACGAAAATATTTTAATTTTTGGTATGTCGTCATAATGCTCCTTATCGAGGCTTACCTCAAAAGAGGTCAAATCAGTTGGGACGACTAGCTTAATCGATTTATTTAAAATCGTGAATAACCAAATACCGTAGTCACTTCATGAAAAGTTTATCCTTTTGAAGGAAAAACCATGAATGAAATGAAGAATGGTCTTCACAATAATTCTAATATACTTGTCTAAGTAGAGATTCATGAAAGTGAGTGGGAGCACTAAGAATGATGTTTATATTCTTAATTGTTAAGACGAGGTTCAAGAGTAGGTTGGCACCAATTTGGCACAAGGCAAGGGAAAAAAGGCAAGACTATTTTGAATAGTAAAGTCAAAACCCAAGCAAGGTGTCGAACCCAACTTTTGACGATTCTATTTTACAGTGTAGGACACAAGAAAAGAATCTGCCCCAAGTTTTCTAAAGAGTTAGAAATTGGGTGTACTATTTTCACCCATAATATCTATATGATCGACATTTATTTTGCTAAATGCAATTTTTGGGTATTAGATACCCATTATGGTTTTCATCAATGTATTCAATGCATATAATAATGATTCGTGCGACGACTAACCATGATTAAATGTCGACCTACAAGGAAAATATAACTATTGTAGTTTTATTTCTATAGAGACATATAAAAGTTATAATGTGATCAATCTAGTTTTGAATTTAGAGGTATACTTTAATAAACGTTATTATGTACATGACCTCTAAATAAAGAATATAGTATCCACTTTTGTGTACGACACAAGTGTTTCACTTTTGTGAATGGAACTAGCGTTGTATCTATTTATGCCTATAATTGGTAAATGGTTATCCCATACCAATCAAAGGTAATTATATTCTTGACCTAAATTAGAAATTACTTGTCATATAGATTGAAAAAGGCTCAAAATTGGTGACACAAATCTAATCTTAATTCTGGATTGTGTAGCACATAAAAGGCTAGTATCGACTAGTATCCCTAAACCATTTAATTTTGAATCTTATGGTGTGTGCGAATCTTGTATTCAAGGCAAGATGATTCGTGCCCTTTTGTTAAAAAGGAAATCGAACTAGTAAGTTTTTGGCCCCATTACATAAGTGTGACACCCTCAAATTTGCGGAAAGAAAAAAATTATTTAAGTACATAAAAGAAATAACATAATACATAACGAAGGTGTCATAACATAAAAAGGTCATTTACAAAACGGAAATAATATTCTACAAACGAAATGTACAAGACGGGAGACATATCTCCCGTATAAATACGGAAATAAAAGTGTATCTAATAATATACAAACTATGAACCGAATATAGGTCCAAGGTAAATACTTCGCTCGCTAGCTCGTCAATGTACCCAAAATATGCATCACCACCTGTTCGACCGCATTAAATATAAACACGGAAGCCACAGTCAGTGGGGAGTAACTCCTAGTTCTCCCAGCCACGAAATGTCGAGTTTAATGAAACATGAAAAACATAAAAGCAATGTATATAGAAAATACAAAACCTTAACATATATGATATGCTTTTCATGTTATGAAACAGTTAACTAACATATAACCTAGCATATGAAAGCTATCATGTGAATTCGGTAATAAAATATAACTCGAGGTAGGGAATCTGGTATGCTGGCTCAGCGGTTACCATGTAACATGGCCCTGATACACTCAAACCCTAATCAACACGTAATCATGTGAATCAGTTAACAATCGGTAATCCAAACTCTATCAATCCTAGCCGGCTTGCATCTCACCTTCTAGAACTCATAGAATCATACAAACATGAAAGACCAATACTTCTACAAACAGGCATAAGTTCTCAGGACAGTCAATAGAAGACTTCTGTAACTCGAGGCTATACCACAAGGTAGGAAAACATCCTAGTCCTAGACTGATCAGACCTAGTAACAACAGCTATTCCATTCCCCGTCTCGTGACCAGAAGTACACAAGAAACTCTACTAGGCGACCCCCTAAGCAGAGATGGCTAGTACTTAAGCTGGCTCCAACCCCAAAACGGATTAGGTAACCATGCCCCGACTTGGATATAAACCCACCAATCCGGGACACAAAAGCTATTAACCATGAACTATATACTCGTTAAAGACAGTACGGACCTATCAATGTCATGGTCCAAGATACTCATTTAGAATTACAATGGCCGAACCAAACTAATATCTTAACTCAGAGGTTACCTTTAAAACATGGCCAAGATACGACTTAACATGCCATATAATCGTAATTCTCTATGGGTACTTAGTCAACACGACACCAACCATATAATTAAACAGTCACAGGAAAACATCCTATCATGTGACTAATTGCATATCAATAAAATCATATATCATATCGCCTCATCTCTATTAAGGCTAATTCATTAATTAAATACCACCATACATTAAGACAAATCCCCGACCCGAGTCCGCGACGGTCATGCATCAATCGGGGGCTGACTATCTTAGTTTGAACAAACCCTTTGGATCCAAACCGGCTAGAAGCAGAGTCTTTATCACATGCATAAATCACCATATTCCTACAGTTTATTTTATTACTACTTCTAACATGTGAATTATCATATTATACCCAAAACCCGCTTGACTTAAATGATTTCAACGTCAACTAATCTCGTATTATAATTTCTAACATGTGAGAAATAATAATTTTATGAAAACCTTTTTAATTAAATATTTTACTTATTAATATTTCCCACTTGCTAAATATTACAAAACACGATAAAAATTACGATAACTCAAAAACCGACACGAGTCCCAAGGTGGGACCCACGGGCTGAAATGGGCCGGACCCAATATGGGCCTGGATGGGCCCACGGGCTGTTTTGGCTTCAAAAAGGCTGTTTTACTTTAATTTTTCTAAAACCGTTTTCTAATATTTTCCCGCATGCTTAACGTAATTAAAACCCGTCAAAACAACAATTAAACAACCAAACATCGACACAACCCAAACCAAAACCCGGACCCACCTTGACCAACCCAGACCGGGGCTGAACCGGCCTGGACCGGTCCGGTTTGGACCCGGTTCTTGCCCCTTTCTCGGTTCCATCATCAAACACACCAAATCAATTCCAAACTTGTTTTTAATCATCAAACAACCATTTTAACAATCTTCCACACAAAATCATAACTTATTAAAATCATCAAAATTTATCAAGAACACCAAATTTGTTAAAATTCATACAAAATCATAAAAATCATAAGTTATGGAAAATCATCAAAATTTATCAAGAAAACTAAACTTGTTAAAA
>JAIUZE010018777.1:0-39629 GCA_022085475.1 Heliosperma pusillum
ATGTTAGTTAATTGTTTCATAACATGAAAGCATATCGTATATGTTAAGGTTTAGTATTTTCCATATACATCTCTTTTATGTTATTCATGTTTTATTAAACTCGACATTTCGTCGGGCTGGGGAAACTCGGGAGTTAATCCCACTGACGTGGCTTCCGTGTTTATATTTAATGCGGTTGGCAGGTTTGTGATGCATACTTGGGTACATTGACGAGCTAGCGAGCGAAGTATTTACCTTGGACCTATATTCGGTTCTTAGGATTGTATATTATTATACACTCTTTTATTTCCGTATTTATACGAGAGATATGTCTCCCGGTTTGGATATTTCTTATGTATAATATTATTCGCTTTTTGTTATGAACCTTTTTATTTAAGACACCTTCGTTATGATGAATATATTTAATAGTAGGTTCCGGTTTTAAAATTTACCGATTTTCACTAAAGTGAACCTATTAGAAACGTATTCTCATCTTTTATTTATTTAAATATTTTTTTCTTTCCGCAAATTTGAGGGTGTCACAAAAGCAACAATATTTATTCCCTGAATAAGCACTGCTCCAATTCCCCCTCCACTAGCATCACACTCTACCTGAAACAGCTGATCAAAGTCAGGCAGAGCGAGGATGGGTGCTTCACATAACTTCTTTTTGATGAGTTCAAAGGCTACTTGTCCTTGCTCAGTCCATTTGAACTCACCTTTCTTCATGCCTTTTGTTATAGGGACTTTGATGGTGCTGAACCCTTGGATGACCCTCCTGTAAAAGGAAGCTAGGCCATGGAATCCCCTAACTTCAGTAATGTTCTTTGGAGTAGGCCAAGATTTGATTACTACAATTTTGTCTTAATCAACAGAGATGCATTTAGCAGAGATGACATACCCTAGGAACTTTATCTCCTCAGTCATGAAGGTGCATTTTTCCAACTTCCCAAACAGCTTGTGTTCCTTCAAGTTCATACATAACATCCTCAAATGGTTCAAGTGATCAGATTTGGTCCTGCTGTAGACTAAGATGTCATTAAAGTAAACTACAATGAATTTACCTATGTAAGGCCTCAATACTTCAGTCATGAGCCTTATAAATGTACTGGGGTCATTTGAAAGACCAAATAGCATAACCATCCATTCATACAGCTCATGCTTGGTTTTAAATGTTGTTTTCCATTCATCTCCCTCCCTAATCTTCACTTGGTGGTAGCCCTGCCTGAGATCTATCTTTGAGAATAGCCTGGCTCCAAAGAGTTCATCTAGAATATCATCTAATATGGGAATAGGAAACCTGTACTTTACAGTAATGTTGTTAATAGCTCTAGTATTAATGCACATTCTCCAAGATCCATCTTTTTTGGGGACTAGAAGAGGAGGCTCAATGATTCTCTGACAAAACCCTTTGACATCAGCTCCTCTATCTGCCTTTGTTATTCTTGAGTGATTTTGGCATCCCTCATGTAAGCTGGCCTGTTAGGCAGCATAGCACCTGGTAGGAGGTCTAACATGCTCTATGCCTCATAGGGGGGGTAATCCTGATGGCTGCTCCTTTGGGAATACATCTATATGCTTACTAATCAACTCTTGCACTTCTGCAGGGATATCAACTGGTTCCTCTACTTGCTTGGATAGTAGGAAGAATACATGGTGTTCTTGTTGAACCTCCTTTTGCATTGCTGCCTCTGTGAGAAAGAGGACCTCCTTAGGGCCAGTAGTAATTGGACTCCCATAGTCTCTGGTCTTTGGAGGTAAGGGTGTAAGGATTATCCTTTGACTCCCATGCCTGGAGATATACACATTACTCTTCCCCTTATGCAATGCATCTTTGACAAATTCCCATGGCCTCCCTAGTAACAGATGACATGCATCTATTGGTACCACATCAGTGATCACCTCATCTTAGTAGGTACTGCCAATGGAGAACGGTATCAGGCATTGTTGATCAACCCTCACTTCAGCACACTTGTTGAGCTACATAAGCTATTTCCGTAAACTAGTTAGGAAATAAACAAGTAGAGTAATAAAATAAAAACTAGAATTAGGAAAATTTTCCTAATCTTTATTTATAAGTAAATAAGCTAAGATTCTAAGAATACACGATTTAGGAAACAATCTATGGGTCTGAAATACCCAAGAGTGAAGGAGGGAGGGAGGGGGTGGGGTGAATTAAGCACACGTAAAGTATGCCTACTTTTTCAATTGTCTGTATCTAGCGTGTAGTGTGTAATTATTAGTATGAATTTATTGACTAATTTCAACTAAGTTAATTAATATTAAGGTGCAAGTGTGATACACGGGTTTCACGATCCTTTCCAAACTGTGATACACGGGATACCAGGGATGGAGAAACGAGTGAAAACCGTGAAAAAACGCATTTTTGGAGTCGCCACCAACTTTTGTGGGATGTTGGAACTCTTCGAATACTTAATGTCATGTCAAGACACAAAGTGATGACATGAACACTAAGAACTCATTTCCATTAGCATTCTATGTCTAGAATGACTCTCGTGGATGCCAATGAACACGGATGTTCACAGAGATCTGGAGTAAGGGAAGAGGGTACGTATTAGGAAATTCTTTAATCAAACACCTATTTCCGCGCGCCTCGATAGATGCATCTACTAATTATTAGGAAAAATCTTCTGTTATCGATGTGTTGTCGGTTATATGCATGCTATGCAACATCCACGTCTTTATCCTAGCATGTGAACTTAAACTATGTCGGTTGAACATTTAATTTAGCATTCAAATAGGTCGAATTGGGATTTAGATTGATTACATATGAGAAGACAATTAAATAATCCAAAGAATCATACAATACAGTGATTAAATAGAACTATAAAATAAATATTACAATTGATTACAACGAATACAGGATGTATGTCAGAAATATGTCAAAAGGAAGAGTTAAAGAAAAGAAGGAAAATAAAATTATCTAAAGACAGATTAACGGTTATATTAGGAGTTAATAGTTGATTAATTAGGCGATGTAAGCTACGTCGGAGCGAATCAAGAAGATCAGGGACAGAAATCAGCCCGTAACAGGCGCAGCAGAAGGTGCGTCCTCTAGAAGAGGCGCAGCACTCTGTGCGTCTGTTCCTGAGTTGAGTTTTGGTTGTGAAGCCAGAATCACAATCAGTTAGTATTTTGCTAGTTTATTTACGACTTATTAATGATCTATAAGTCGAATTTAAGTGATTTAAGTCATATTAATCACACTAATTATATCAAAGACGAATATAGAAATTTGATGTGAACAAATCTAACCTCTAAAGACACAATTTGATAGATGAAAAAAACCCACTAATATTGATTATTAGGGATCCAAGTCGAGACCAACTATCTAAATATGGAATCATGATGAAAGATGATTTATGAGAAATAATAAAAACTAATAAAGGTTTTGAAAAGGTTTGACTATAGATCCGACATGAATTTTTGAATCTTACATTAGATGAAATACAATACAATAAAAACACGGGATTAGACACCCTCAGACTTACATGTTGACGAAACGAGATATGAACTAAAGTTAACGTTTTAGCGATAGCTCGACTCAAATGTAAGGAAAGTGCCCTCGTAAGAGGAACGATCGATTAATTAAGATTGATTATTGTTGAGTTGGTCAAATTGGTAGGTCAATGCAATAACGTGACGGGAACCCAGAAGGATCTGAGCTTACGTGGTTGATTGATCAAGCACGTAGTTGTCAAAATGCTTAGAGAAAGGTCTAGAATGCAAAGAGAGAGAAAAGAAGGGGCGAAACACTCGCGTGCCTTGAAAGTGTGCACGAACCTCTCCTTATATATGGAGAAATCCGAAGAGTTTTGGAATAACTCAAACACGAAAAGAAATCTAGAAATTATCCCGGAAACAAGCAAAACTAGTCGGGGAAGAGGCGCAGCAGGCACTACAACTCTTCGAAGAGGCTCAGCTCCTACTGCGTTATTTCCCGAGCAGTTTCCTACTTTTAAAGAAAGATTTCCGCGTTTCAATTATTGAATTGCGGTAGATCTCAAATTCTTTTCGATAAAATACGACATATTTTACCAAAAAAGATAAGTTTTGAAATATTAAAATATCCGGAATATTCTTGAGCGTTCAGGCACAGTTTTAAAAGACGGTTTATAGAAAATGAAGCGGTTTTTGACCCGGATTCTAAAATGAGTCTAATGACTGTCGAAACGACCATATCGGCACGTAGATGACGACCAAGGGGTAGACCCAAGTGTTTGAGCTATCACTTAACGATAAACTTACGAATTGTCATAAATCGTTTCGTTGTACCAAACATGAGGCTCTATCATCAGTAGGTGGTTGGCAGAAGGTGTAGATTCGAAGTATCAAAAGAGCCCCCACTTTAACTGAGGCTTGGATAAGGCAAAAGTCAAAGTATAGCCATCAGGTCAATCAAAAATTACAACTTGGCGACTATGGCGACGCGAGGTGGTTCATGGGGTCTGAACCAAGGACCTGTCGTCGGTCACATTTTAAAGTCTGTTGACTGTCGGGGAGGGTCGTTTAAAGAACGTTAGACTACATAAGAAAGCTCGCCAGCCATAAGAAGGAGTCATACCTGAGCATCTTCTTACTTGGACTGAGGTTGCGATGAGATGCTCGCCAGCCGTTGAAAAGGCATACGTAATGAGGCCCGCCAGCCGCTGAGTAGAGGTACGTAATGAAACTCGCCAGCCATTGACAGGGCGCGTGATGAAGCTCGCCAGCCGTTGAAAAGGCGTGTGATGAAGCTTGCCAGCCGTTTAAAGGGCGCGTGATGAAGCTCGCTAACCGTTGGGGATAAGGTGCGTAATGAAGCTCGCCAGCCGTTGAAAAGGCTCGTTGTGAGAATCTTCCCGCGTCTGTCTTCAGGTGAACGCTTTCTGGGAAAAGGGCGCGTGGTAAAGCTCGCCAGCTGCTGAAAGAGGTGCGTAGTAAGGCTCGCCAGCCGTTGTAAGGGCATGTTGTAAAAATCTTCATGCAGTTGAATTGGCATGTGATGAGAATCTTCCTGCGTTTGTCTTTAGGTGAACTCTCGTTGGAATAGAGCGTGCGTGAGAATCTGCATATGTCTGTCTTCAGACAGACTCTTACTGGGGAAATACATGTAGAAATAGAATTCTGCTGCGGAAAGGGTGTACGTAATGAGGCACGCCAGCCGCGTGATAAAGCTCGCCAGCCGTTGTATGTGAGTATCTTCCCTCTGTTGAAGAGGCATGTTGGGAGAATCTTCCGGCGTCTGTGTTCAGCCAAACTCTCGTTGGAGAAAGATATATATTGAAAAGGAATGCATGAGTACAATTCTCCAAATTTGGCTATTGCATAGGAATGTAGGTGCCACTGTCTCGGCACGTAGCATTATGGAGGTTGGAAAATCGGCTGAGGGCTACAGCCCTTGAGACACTCGTAGGTGGCTGGGATCGACAGGGATGAAACTCTCGTTCCTTAATCATTTTAAAGAGAAATGATTTTTTTGTAGAGAGTCTTGGAGCGGGAGCTAGCAGAGTCTTGGAGGGGAATAGCTTTTTTGTTGAAGGAGCTAGAGGACAGAGACACTGTGATTGTCGCTCTCGAGATTCTAGCTGAGCTTGGTAATTAAGAGGATTAGATTGTCTTTTGCTGTTTTGTTGTTGGCTTGTATATTTTGGATTTTGTCTTGGGCGAAAGCCCTCAGTTTTGAATTTTGGACTTTGTTTTGGATTGGGAATTTGGATTTGGCTTTTGGATTTGCTTTTGGCTTTTGCTTTTGCTTTGGCTTTGGCTTTTGCTTTTGATTTGGGTTTGGCTTTGGCTTTGGCTTTGGCCTTGGTTGGGCGAGAGCGAGAGCCCAACGATTTGGATTCTGGAGTTTGGATTTGGCTTGAGGCCCCAGTTTCTAGGTTTTTGTTTTGGGCGAGAGCCCCAAATTTGGATTTGGACTCTGTCTTGGGCGAGATCCCCCAGTTTAATATACATGCCTCTTTTGGTTGTATTTGATCGCCCAAGTGTTTATACTGCTGAATGTTTCCTGGTCCTGCAGGTTAGTCTGAAAACAAAACATGTTTCATAGACGACGGTTTTGCCGTCATGGTGCCGAAAATCACATGACATAAATTACATGTTTGCATGTTGGTGGTCTAAACTGACGCAAAACAAAAGATTGGAAAAACGCGGTTTTGTAAACGAAATGTATATTTGTTGAAAATGTGGAAAGAAAGAGGACTGAAATGAGTCCCCTAAATAAGTGTGCTCATTTGGCGGCAATGTCGACTTTTGTCTCGAACCCGAAGAGGATTAAGAAATCCAAGGTTGATATCATTGTCTAAGTTGTCTTGGCAAATGCTCATGCTCGCTAAGTTGAGAAGTTGAGGATTTCAATGACATGGGGATATCCAATTGTCAAAATACAAGAGCATAGTTACGTTCAATCTTAACTGGCCTGGGGCCGGTTTTATTTCGTGTCGCATAAGCGAAACGTGGGCTACGCGAGGCGCGTTACTTTGTTTGTTCTTGGGAATTTGAATGAGTTTTTAGTTTTCACAGTTACAAGTTCTACCAATTACGCAAGACTAATGCTATAGAAACAAAATACTTTTGTGACCGTATAAGCCTAGTGTACATCTGTCGAATTCTTAGGTGCTAAACGAGGGTGATAAGAACCGAATGGAGTGGGAGGTTCTATGGTGATAGAAGACACTAGAGATCTGTGTTATCTCTCTTACTCATCTAAATGAATGAAAGGATCGTCCCAAAAGGCAGTGAGACAAAGTAGCTGTGAGTCGATTCGTCTGAAATTTGTGAAAAGATGACTACTTGGGAGGTTTTGTTTTGTTTGAGATTTTTGACTGGAGAGATTTCTAATCTAATGCGTTTTTGAAAATGCTCGAGACTTTTCTTGGGCTGTTTTTCGGGTTTAAAGTTGTCGTTGGGCTATTTTTGGCTTGAAGTCGTTGTTGGACTGTTTTTTGTGCGGAAGTCGTTGTTGGACTATTTTTTGTGTGTTTGGAGTTGTTTTTGTGTGTTTGGATTTGTTCAACTTTTGTTTGCCTTGTTTCGTGAATTTATTGAATCTTTGAGACTTTTGGTTTTGGACTGTTGGGATTTTATTTGGTTTGTTTTTTTTGTTTTGGTTCCGACTTTGTGATAGTTTAGGCACGATTTCACTATAAACTATTTTGATCCTCCGGTAGGGTATCAAAATGTTTGGCAAAGGATGCGTTTTCTGGTAGTCGTATAGAGTCTGACGGATCGGGTAGAAAGATGGAGTCTCCAAACCTAAAGGTCACCTAGAGACATGGCGATCAAGGGATTTTCACACCACAAGATATGGACAAGGTGGTAAATGCACGCCCTCGTTAAGGCTTATTCTAAGAGGTAGAGTGATATAGACTAAAGAGATACGACCTAAAGTATTTCAAGTCTATTCTACTAGTTAAGGGTAAAAAGTAGAACAAGTGACTAACAAAAAGACTTGTGCTCTTTTATAACCGAAAGATAACTAGGATGGTCTTATTATTTAATAAACATCGAATATAAATGGCTGCTGGGACATACCCCAAGCTATGTTACTATTTCACACTGAGCTAGGAGAAATAGAGGGATTGGTGGACAGCAGAAGAAGACCCTCTAGAGACTTAAAACTCAGACTTTGACTTCGACTCCAATTCTGATCTAAACTTTTTGTTTTCTCGTACTTTCTTGAACGTCTCTTTTACACATTCCAACATATGGATTTCCTCTTCGACTTGGGAGATGGGGTATGAACAATCCAAGGTGAATTCTTCATCTGTAATCGTCAGAACTTCAAGAGGGTAGTTAGGTTTGCTCCCAAAAGGAATGGGTAGATGACCGTCCTCAATCATATCTTGAATGACATGTTTCAACTTGTAGCATTGCTCTGTATCGTGTCCTTCACCTCTATGATATTCGCAGTAAGCGTCTTTATCCCAGAGCCTACCTTTCGTTTCTGGGTCAGGTGTAGGTCCTACAGATCGAATTTTGCCTTGTTGTATCAATCTCTCCAAGGCATTGGAATATGTGTCGCCCAGGTTGGTGAATTTCCTTTGAGGGTTGCTCTTTTGGGATGATTTGACATATTTGACCTCGTCGGGTTTGTTGGTGGAGCCATAAGAACAATTCGTTGAGCCTTGATACCCATGACCTATCGTTTTGGACAAGAGTCCTTTTCGGATATCGTTTCCACTTCTTGTTCCCAGCACAGTCAAATCTTTGGAAGACTTTATATTTTGGAATCTCAGATGGTTTGCATAAACGGGTCTCAGGATGTCCACGAATTTCTCTACAACAGTAGCTTCATCAAGACGTTCAACAAGCTATGTGCTAGTTTTCCTTCGCTTATTTAGGAAGTCGGTGAATCCTTCTTTCTCATTTTGGGTAAGAACCTCTAGAGTGCGCTTATTGACTTGAATGTGATCCAAAGGGTTCTCATGCCCCTTGAACTTTGGGATGTCAGTCATGTTGAAGTTGAATGGCAGTTGTGTGTTCACCGCTTCATAATTGTGATTGTTCTCCCTATAAATTTCATCTCCTTTGAGATACATTAGTTGCTCCTCCATGTATTGGAGACGCTTTTCAGCTTCGGTAGGAACCGGCTTGGGATTGACTTCTGGTTGCCCCCTGAAAGATGGAAAGTCATCATGCACACTGTGGGGAATGTATAGAGGAGGAAGTCTAGTTTCCATGGTGACAATTCGATCCTCCATGGCATCGAGGCGAGCATGGTCTTCACTTGCCTGAAGATGGATGAGCGCAGCTAGGATTTGATCACTACCATTCGGATCGGTGCACGAATATTTGGTTGACTAGCTCCTGACATCTTGGAAAATGAGCAAGAGACCGACGACGAATAAGAACACGATCGACCAATCTAGCAAACTTACTCGAAGAGACTCGACTTTAAGATGTGGGAGTGTGCCACTGTGTTGAGTGAGTTTTTGAAAATAACTGGTTTGGAAATGTTTGTCCTAGACAACCGTAGTGTGGTTTTAGGAGTGTTGACTCGAAGTGGAGAAATGACTCGACATGTGAAGTGGGAGTGTGCCACTGTGTTTAAGTGAGTTTTCAAAATGACTGGTTTTGGAAATGTTTGTCCTAGACAACGGTAGTGTGGTTGTAGGGGTGTTGACTCGAAGTGGAAAAAATTATTTTGACTAGACACTCGGACAGAGTTTTGACTCATTTTGCGCTATATTAGGCCACCTTTGTAAATGCTTTACACTTTTAAAAGGATTTTGGTTTTAATATTTTGTCATGGTTTATTTACAAAAATGGTGATCATGTAAGAGTTATACGCATTTAAACAGGCAAAATAACGGCATGCTGAGTGCATTTAAAATGGTTTTGGCTTAGAAGGTGGGTTGCAATACCAAGCAATCAAACCAAAGGTCCGTGGAGAGGTCCGCGCCAAACATGATTAAGGTCAGTTCTTAGTCCATTTCCTCGAATAGTGAAAGCCCTTGGTGCTAATATGAGTACACACCGTAGTGTGTTAGACGTCAATCGCTATCCATCCTTAGGCCCAGATAAGAATTTGGACCGTCCAGACAGGACGATTGGTCAAAAGGATTGGGTTGGGCCTAGGAAGGCCGAATAACACGACCTAGGAAGGTCGAGTAATGGAAACCGACAAGTGTCTCATATATACTATTACCTAACCTCATTCAAGTTTCACCCTGGGTAACACGTAAGTGTATATTCCCCAGCGGAGTCGCCAAACTCTGATCCGCAAGTTTCGCGATCCTTTCCAATCTGTGATACACGGGATACCACGGATGGAGAAAAGAGGGACAAGCGTGAAATCACGCATTTGTGGAGTCGCCACCAACTTTTGTGGGAAGTTGGAACCGTTTGAATACTTCATGTCATGTCAAAACAGAAAGTTATGACATGAACACTAAGAACTCGTTACCCTTAGCATTCTATGTCTTGAATGACTCTCGTGGATGCTAATAGGCTATGTCGCACACCTAATCATAGCGAAATTTCCCTTGACACAAATTATTGTAGTACGAGGGGTCGAACACAAGGAGAAGAGAATTGCGCTATGAAATGCTACAAATAGAGTACTATATAGGTCGGTTTAACGATTGATTTGGTTTAATCATTTAGCTAAAATGTTATAAAATATATGATGAAAAGAGTCTAGGGAAGTTGGTTTACCATGCAATTAGTTTATACTCATGTTAAACTAGGAATAAATAATAATGTTAATTGTTTAGGTTAAACACACCCATCTCTCGATATTAGTGTCAACCTTAGGCCGAGTCCTAAAGAACTTTCGTTATGACTAGGTCGTCCTACTACAAATGCTTAGTCTAATCCGATTCCGTGCCTCTCGACTTTTAGAATGAATTATCAAACTTAATCAATGAATATGGCCACTAAACAAAGATTAATCATGATGATACAAACATGTGAAAGAAAAAATTTAGATAATTATATGAACCTATTTTAACATTTTACATATTAGTCATGCATGGCTCCCCTTATCCCTAGACAAAGGGAACTACTCACTCATATTTAGAATAAAACTAATGTTGGTGTATAAAACGGTAAATGTGGTAAACATGATTAAATGAAATAACAAAAGTTATAAAAGTGCTAAATGATAACTAATACTAGTGAAATGCAAATGCTAAACTAGTAAAACAATGCTAATGATAATAAAGTGATAATGAAAATACAATAATGAAACGAACAAGGATCGAAATTATCGCAACAAAAAGGACTTGGAACTTTGAAAAAGAATACTAGAACCAAAAGACTAAAGAAAGATTGTGTTGAATTGTAACTAAATGCTTGAACCAAGTAATAACCAAATGTTTAACAATATTGAAACTAAATATCAAACTAATAGAAATTTGTGTGCTTAAGCTAAGGAAAATGTATGGGAGAAAGATGTGTAAACATGATGTAAAAGATGATTCTAAGTGTCGAAGTCCCTCTCCTTTATATAAGGATAGGACTTAAAACGTAAACTTCATACATCACCCCAACCCCGATCAGGGACAGGCCTCTCCGATCGGGGTTACACTAATCCGGATATATTTGCTTAATGACTCAATTAAATGCTTGAGCAATCCTATGATGCGTCTTTAAGCTCCTTAATTCTCCAGTTGATTACAACATTTGACATCCCATGAGCATCCAAAGAGCATCCTTATGTTGAGTTGTGTAGACTCCTTAGTTTGGGCTTCATTTTGGTTTCTCATTTGTACATCAACCTATTTCACAAATCTTCATGCTTGGGCTTGTCATTTCTCATAATATCCTTCCATGGTCCATCTTGCTTCTATTTGCTTAGTGAACTTTGGTGCTTGCTAATGTGTTAGGAAAAAGCCTCTAAATTCTTAGATTCCTACAAAATGTAACAAACACAAGAAATACACCTCGAACACGTAGTTAGCTCACAAATATACTAAACAAAGTATAATAATCATTTAAAATTGAGCTAAATTAGGGAGTAAAATCATATAAAAACTAGACATATCAAACTCCCTCAAGCTAAACCCTTGCTTGTCCTCAAGCAAGCACATAAGACAAAGACAAGAGAGAAAAGCAACCAAATCCCAACAATTACAATATCCAATTTTAAACTATCAAGCATAATGACTCAAATCCCGAAACAACATGGGCATAAGGATAATGCAAATAACATGTTATGTGATTTACATGGCGGTGACAACGTCAAATATTGTCGTGTCTAGTAGTATTTTTTAGAGTCTTTCGCTCTACTTTTTACGGGTCATTAGTGTTGTTTTATGTTGTTTTTAGTAATAATGTTGTTTTTAGTAATAATGTTAGTATTTAGTACTTTAAGTCAATTTTGAGAGTTAAATTCCGTAAAGTCAATAAAAGTCAAACCCGAAAACCCGAGACCCAAAACCCGGAAATTTGAATGGGCTATCAATGAATCATCAAGGTATGAAGACCAAGCCCAATGGGTCAATGGAAGTCAAGGCGGGGTCAATATCCATGGGGTCAACGAAAGTCAAGAAGAAAAACAAGGCAAAAATTCGGCAGTGCTCGACGCAGCCTGCGTCAGCACGACGCAGCCTGCGTCGTAGGACGCAGCCTGCGTCAGCACGACGCAGCCTGCGTCGTAGGACGCAGCCTGCGTCATCTCTCAGCACGGGTTTTTTCTCATTTTCTCGTCTTGTCTTTTGGAAGCCCACCTTTCAAGGCCCCTAGGTTTGCGGACCAAGGGTATAAAAGAAGATTTCTGAAGAGAGGCAAGGGGAGGAAGCATTCAACATACAACATCATATTTTCCTTAGCATTTTTCTCTACTTTGTTCTTCAAGTTTGGCTTTTGTAATGGGTTTTTGCTTAGAAATGGGTTGTAATATGAAGACTATTGGTAGCTAATCTTCTTTTGCTTAGTGTAATTTGAACAAGTTCTTCCCTTTTAGCATTGTAAGACCTTTTTAATCCTTCCTTCTCTATTTAATTCCATTTTCCTTGTTTGAATTTCATTGTTGAATGAATTGTTGTTAAGACTAACCATCTTAGTAATTGTTTGTTTGATTAAATTGCTTGTCTTGATGAATTTGGTTGATTTGTCTTGATATTTGTTGAAGCAACTTGAAAGTTTGTAACTTTGGTTTAAAAGTTGGAACCTTTTTAGTGGAATTTGGATTATTGTGTATTTAGGACATGGTTTAATGTTTTATTACATGATTCTAGCATGCTTCTTTGGTTTTGTGCTTAAAGCTTGCATCTTTATTTATGCTTATGTTTTAATAAGTATGGGTTTAGTTGTATTGAGTCATTTATGGATGGTTTAATTCATTGGTGGCTAGTTTTTAGAAGTTTGTAGTAGATAATTAGAGAAAGGAAGGAAAGGAGGGATCTTTACTTTGTTAATTGTGGTGGAACTTGGGAAAATTGCACTAAGTTATTTCTCCATACTTGAATCTTTGAGTATTTAGTTGTTGTTAGTAAATTTAGACTTGATAATCATTTCTCATGAAAAACTTTCTCCATTTGTGTTTTTCCTACATGTTTTCCATTGTGAATATCATAGTTTGTAAGTAGTTCAAGTTTTTGTTTCAATTAGTGTTTTAATTTGTGGTTAGATTAATTAATTTGTTTAATCGGTCTTTAGCAAGAGTCTAGATTAGATTTTTAGCATTCATCGCTTTCCCTTGGGTTCGATCCTTGTCTTACCCTTACTACCCTTTTACTTAGGTTGGTTTGAGTCTAGATTTGGCTTTATAAATTGTTATTTGATTTAGCTAATTTGCGGATTTAACGACACCGTATAAAAAGCTCGTCAAATTTGGCGCCGTTGCCGGGGAAGGCAACAAAGCTAAAGCTAGTCTAAACTTTTGGCTTAAATTTGTATGTTCCTTCTTGTAAATATTAGGAGTCAATTACTTGTTGTAGATTGTTTAACTTGTTTGATGAAATGGCAAACTTAAATTTTTTCCAATTTGAGAATGAACCATTTTGTGCATATTTTGATCGATTGGGGGACTATGCCTCAAATTGTCACTACTCTTATCAAACTTGGGAGCTTTGTCATGTATTGTTTAATGGGTTGAATGAAGAAACCATGTTTCATGTTCATCGTTTGAGTGATGCAAAGTTTAAGTATGAGTTTGATTATGAAGAGAAGTGGGATTTTTTCCTTTACTTGGCTAAAGAGACATTTATATGGGAGTTGGAAAATTCTTGTCAACCCCAATTCAACCAAAGTGAGGAAATGCTTACCAATGACACATCTTCAATGAGCATCAATGACATATTGCAAGATATTATCAAAGGGGCACAAGACTTTGAGAAAGCTAATCAAATTGAAAGGGTAGCTAATCAAATTGAAAGGGCTATAGCTAAAGAGCATCACGAGCTATACAATGTGAGGTTGGAAAACCTTGAAATTCAAGTAAACCAATTCCTTAAGGATATCGAAGAAAGTAGTATCGAACAAGATGAGATGCACACTTTAGATGATTCTTATGTTGTTAATGGTTTCATTAGTGATGAGTATGACTTTAAGGTTGAAATGAGTCACAATTATAAAAAGTGTGTTGTTGATGAATATGATTTTTGGGATGATGAAGATGATGTTTGTGACTTGAAATCCTCTTGGGCATTACCATCCATTGAGACCCCTATTCACATTCCGAGTTCCGGAGTTGATGCCTCACACCTTGATAAAATCTCCTTAGTTCGTAGTAATTCTTGCCCAAATTTTACTTTTACGGGATTAACGAGTGAGGTGTTTGAGAAGAATGAATAAGAAGACATGAGTTGGGGGGAGGTTGAGATTGAAAAGGAGGAGGTAAAAGCGCTTGATGATGTTGTTTGTGACCTTCCTAAGACTATAAAACTTGCTAGTGTGGAGGTTAAGGAGGTTGCGAAAATGAATATGGAAAATGAGTTTGTAGAGGTGTACCCCCGCAAGGAGGAACCGCCTCAAATTTGCTTTGAAATGTCATCAAATGTATTCCACAAAGAAGCTCATGAGTCCTCTCATTATTACTTGATTTTTGCCAAATCCAGCTTCTTTTTCAAGGAGCCTTACCGCGACATAGAATCATTTAGTCTTGACTACACTTGCCATATTATTCCAAGCTACTACCTCCACTTCTCATCTTTATGGGCTAATGTGTTTGATAAGTTACTAAGGGCGTTGAGTTGTTCCGCTCTTGAGTCTTGAAGAAGAATGATCTTGAAAAGGCGTCGAGCAAACGAAAAAGAAAAAAAAAAAAAAAGAGAAAAAGAAAAAAAAAAAAAAATTGAAAATCCCGGCTAGGTGAAAACCCACAAGTGTGGGCACCTAGGCAAGATTGGGAAGGTGGCCGAGGACGGAATGAAAACCCGAAAGGGCATTCCGGGCAAAATGAAGAATCGAGTTGCGAGCCACCAATGAGAGGAAAGGAAAAGCTAAGGTGAAAACCCGAAAGGGCACCTTAGGCAAAATGAGGGATTTTCAAGAAAAAAAAAAAAAAAAAATGAAAAAAAATTTGAGCATAATTCTTCCCATGATGAGGATTTTGGAGGAATAAGAAGGGGGTGATAAGGAGGAAATTGGAAGGAGGCTAGTTTAGGATCCCATTTATTTTTATTTTTTGAGTCACAAAACTTTGTTTCAAATTGGTGGATTTATGTTGGTGGTCGCTTGGTTGTGCAAATTGTGAAGTTTGGGGCCAACCAAGTAACCATGATTTGCATTAGTGGAGTAATAAGGGGGTGATATAAGGAGTGGATTTGTGTGAAGGTTGTTGAGAAAGACCATCTCGCTATGCCTTGGGATAAGGCAAAGATGGTCATACTACTTTATTTGGAGCTATAAGGAGGGAGGAGTTGATTTGAGTCGGAGTAGGTGGCATGTCGTGTCTTTAGTCTTGAGGGATGATATAAGGAGGGGGAGTGAGAGAAGAGTGTCACAAGAATTGAGTCTTTTTTTATTTTGTTTTTGTCATTGGTGGATTGTTCAAGAGGGAGTATAAGAAGGGTGTAGTGAGGGAAGAGAGGTCAATACCTACACACACACTTTGTTGGGCTCATGTCATTTGTGCTAATCTTGAGTTTTACTCGGGACGAGTAAAAGTCCAAGTGTGGGGGTGTTTGACAACGTCAAATATTGTCGTGTCTAGTAGTATTTTTTAGAGTCTTTCGCTCTACTTTTTACGGGTCATTAGTGTTGTTTTATGTTGTTTTTAGTAATAATGTTAGTATTTAGTACTTTAAGTCAATTTTGAGAGTTAAATTCCGTAAAGTTAATAAAAGTCAAACCCGAAAACTCGAGACCCAAAACCCGGAAATTTGAATGGGCTATCAATGAATCATCAAGGTATGAAGACCAAGCCTAATGGGTCAATGGAAGTCAAGGCGGTGTCAATATCCATGGGGTCAACGAAAGTCAAGAAGAAAAACAAGGCAAAAATTCGGCAGTGCTCGACGCAGCCTGCGTCGTAGGACGCAGCCTGCGTCAGCACGACGCAGCCTGCATCGTAGGACGCAGCCTGCGTCGGCACGACGCAGCCTGCGTCATCTCTCAGCACGGGTTTTTTCTCATTTTCTCGTCTTGTATTTTGGAAGCCCACCTTTCAAGGCCCCTAGGTTTGCGGACCAAGGGTATAAAAGAAGATTTCTGAAGAGAGGCAAGGGGAGGAAGCATTCAACATACAACATCATATTTTCCTTAGCATTTTTCTCTACTTTGTTCTTCAAGTTTGGCTTTTGTAATGGGTTTTTGCTTAGAAATGGGTTGTAATATGAAGACTATTGGTAGCTAACTTTCTTTTGCTTAGTGTAATTTGAACAAGTTCTTCCCTTTTAGCATTGTAAGACCTTTTTAATCCTTCCTTCTCTATTTAATTCCATTTTCCTTGTTTGAATTTCATTGTTGAATGAATTGTTGTTAAGACTAACCATCTTAGTAATTGTTTGTTTGATTAAATTGCTTGTCTTGATGAATTTGGTTGATTTGTCTTGATATTTGTTGAAGCAACTTGAAAGTTTGTAACTTTGGTTTAAAAGTTGGAACCTTTTAGTGGAATTTGGATTATTGTGTATTTAGGACATGGTTTAATGTTTTATTACATGATTCTAGCATGCTTCTTTGGTTTTGTGCTTAAAGCTTGCATCTTTATTTATGCTTATGTTTTAATAAGTATGGGTTTAGTTGTATTGAGTCATTTATGGATGGTTTAATTCATTGGTGGCTAGTTTTTAGAAGTTTGTAGTAGATAATTAGAGAAAGGAAGGAAAGGAGGGATCTTTACTTTGTTAATTGTGGGGGAACTTGGGATAATTGCACTAAGTTATTTCTCCATATTTGAATCTTTGAGTATTTAGTTGTTGTTAGTAATTTTAGACTTGATAATCATTTCTCATGAAAAACTTTCTCCATTTGTGTTTTTCCTACATGTTTTCCATTGTGAATATCATAGTTTGTAAGTAATTCAAGTTTTTGTTTCAATTAGTGTTTTAATTTGTGGTTAGATTAATTAATTTGTTTAATCGGTCTTTAGCAAGAGTCTAGATTAGATTTTTAGCATTCATCGCTTTCCCTTGGGTTCGATCCTTGTCTTACCCTTACTACCCTTTTACTTAGGTTGGTTTGAGTCTAGATTTGGCTTTATAAATTGTTATTTGATTTAGCTAATTTGCGGATTTAACGACACCGTATAAAAAGCTCGTCAGGCGGCGTAGCATGAAAGACTTCAAATGACCTTTTCAGCTCTTGCATGATCTTTTGACTTATGGACTCTCACGATTCACTCAAACTCGTTTAAATGTTAAAGGATTTTTATGAGTAGCACTCACCTATCCTCGACTCATGAGAGTGTGCCCACAATCTAATATGGTAAGACTTTCAAAACTACAATCCAAAAACATTCAAATGTAAGCATGAAATGGAAGCCATGGGTAAGAAGAAGGTTAATAAGAAATGGGTAAGAAAGGGGAACAAATGATTTATGGTATGTGGAGCTAAGTCAAGCTAGCAATAACTATATGTAAGGATGCTCAATCCCAAAACTATCCCAAAATTTCCAATACAATTTCTCAAGAAAGCTCTCCAAAATATATGAATAATGAAAGTCGTGGACCTCTAACTAAACTCCTCTAATTAGTTCATTAAGTTACATGAACTTAATGATTTAGGATCTAGTTATCATGATGCAAATATAAAAGCATGAAAGAAAAGATAAGACGAAAACATCCTTACATTGGGAATTTTCAGTTAAATAGGGGCACAATAATAACTCCTTCTTATTGTTCTTGAGCATAGAATTACGAGATGATCCTCCATAAACCAACCTCCAAAGTAGAAGGTCTCCTTCTTGTTGCACCCAAGAATCCACCCAAAGAATCTTAGCTTATTATTAACTAGATAATAAGTAAGGAAAAATACTACTAATATTATTGTATTACTACACTAGTAATATGTAGAGAATATTAGTGTATATGAGAGTAGAGAGATGTTGGAGGTTTTAGAGAGAAGAAACAAAAAAATAAGCATAAGAAAGAAGTGAATGAAATTTAACAACAATTGTCCATTTTATGGCACTATGGCCGGCACACTCTAGCCAAAAGTCCTCTTATTTTGCTTAATTTTTATTCTCATGCAAAGTAGTGGAGTGTAGGAAATGTAGTGATGATTAGAGTTAGCATGTAATGTCACAATCACCGAGTGAATTGTGAACATAAAATAGAACAATAATGATCCCCTTTGCACATGCACAAACCGGTGCACATGTGTCCATTATGGACCATTTTGATTTTTGATATTTGTCCCACAAATACTTATTAATCATACGTTTAATTATCTTGTATAATTAAGTGTTAATTTGATCATATAACAATTATATGACACAAATTAATAAACAATATGTACTTAACTTTTAAGTGATATTTTACCATTATATCAATATATAATGGGTGTCATAATGCCCAGTTAATTTATTTTAAAACTCCTTGTAAATATAATTAACTAATTACCTCTACCTCAAAATATATGCATAACCTCAACTAATTTAATGAATTAAAGATTAATCACTAAATTAAATATTATTTAATCGTATTAAAATAAGACGTAAAATTTATTCAGTCAGTTATCGTATAATTGACTAATAAACTTAAGTGGAATGAGTTCGTAACTCAATTTTCAATAAATAACTCTCGTAACTAAACGTACATATCAAATATATGTAATGTGCTAATTAACTGTATCATATACAAATAATTAGTTCTACTATTTGGGTTTCATCCTATAGGTGTGACTGAAAGGAATCAGTTGATCACCGCCGTCATACGATAATAACGTCTAACTCTAGTCAGCTGAGCGTTATCGATTTACGGTAATCAACTGACGTGAAGTATCAAAATATACTAATCATGTCACGTATATTCCAAATGAGTTTTATTATATATATGCACTATTGTGTAAGACACTTACTCCAATAAATAAGACATGAGAGTTTCTTATATCATGTTCTTCTTCTTTTTTTCAACATACAAAACATGCTTCTCTTATTTCATTTTCATTTCATGCTTTTTTCCACTTTTTTTCTTTTCTCATATTTTTTCATTTCCATCATTTTTCATTTTTTTCTTTCTTTCTTTTTCATGTCAAAGCATTAAGACCAAGCTCACCATGATATTTCAAAATACAACAAATCATAAATGAGCACCCAAACACAATTAATCAAAGCTACTTGCTCAACAAGGTAGACAATTTTTTTATGTAGCTAAGGATAGATTTTTGCGAACGGGTTGAAAAGGCAAATTTAATCATGTGAATGGCTCCAAAATGCTAACAAATGAATGCATGCTAATAAAGAAATGAAATCAAAACCATACTTGTGCGTTTTTGATATAGCGCAAACCATAAGAAGACCTAAACTCACCTAAGAGAGACCGGATATGGATGCATCGGTCTTAGGAGGCTTTACCTTACCAATTTGTGGCTTGCCAAAAGTCAAGATCAAGGTATTAGGTTCAATTTCCATCTTCCACCTACTATGTCAAGACATCCCCATGAATGCAGTTATCCCGTCAAATAATAGAGAATCATTAGCTATTAAGCTAAAATTGGGACATACAAAGCGGCACAATTATGTAAACCATGACCAAAGTAGGCAATCAAAGCATGTGAAGCACAAATTTAGCACAAAATTTTCAAAGTTTTAGAATTTTCCTAACTAAATGCAACTACTAACTAAAATGCAAATGCGATCCCCCCGCCAAGCTATACACAACATTGTCCTCAATGTGCCAACATGTAAAACATCCAAGCTAACCGTAAAAACGGGTCAAAGTGTAAGTTTCATAAACTAGATATTAGACATTTCTAATATCATTTTACAATTAGTTTACTCATAAACTATTTAGATCTTATGCATGCATAACAAAATACAAAGATAAGAAGAAACTTTTCCTTACATTGATCTTATAAGATATGGGCACAAGATTTGGACACCTTCCAAACCTTGTTCTTGAGCTTATATGTTGAGGATGAACTCCTAGTTTCAATAATAGAAACTCTCCTCTTGATTGCACCCAAGACAATCCCTTAATACCAATAATAAATTTACTAGAAATATTATTAGTGACCTTAAAATGAAAATCTAATTCTAATAATATTACTACAATAGTAATGAATGTGAAGATATTAGATTCTTAGAACAAAATACTCATAAACTCTTTTATGAGAAATTCTAGTGAGATAAGGAGATTTTTGTATAAATGATGTTTATTTGCAAAAATGAGAACTTATTCTCATAGGGTTGTGGGGGTGGGTGAGCCGGCATGCATGCCTTGGGGAGCCCCAAGCATGCTCACTTTTGTTCTTATCAAAATGTTAGCATAGGTCTAGCTAGTATTAGGTGTTATGATTGTGTTTTACAATTAAAACCAACAACCAATTAACACCCTAAAACTACCCACCATGACCGGCCACCCCACCATAAAATGGAGTCCATTTTATCTTTGTAATTTTGTCATTTGTAATGTGGTATGTCATGTACCATGTCACATGACATTAGGATAAATAAATGTATATTTAACAATTTAAATATCATTTCACATTATGTAACAAAACAAATAGTAATTCATAATTACATATATAAAATGGGTCACATTAAGTCCAGTTGATATAATCTACAACTCTTTGTAATTATAATCAACTAATCATTCTTATCTCAAATTGTATCATAAACAATAATCAATTTTAGTAATAAAACATTTAAATTACAAAAATTGCGTCTTATTTAATCTCATTACAATAAGACATAAATTTTCACTTATAAATAAAATTTGTTCATTTTTAAGGATTTAATTAATCTGTATCGATATACAATTAATTAACTTTACAATTAAGGGAATTGTACTATAGGTGTGACCTTAAGGGATCAACTGATCACCACCGTCATACGACAGTAACGTCGATTTCTAGCAAGTCAATCGTTACCGATTAATGTTGACCAGTTGACTATAATATTCTTCATCCCTTTGTATTCTTATTATCGAGATTTATATTTTGTGATCGCACTATTGTTGAGGACATTTACTCCAACAATCTCTCACTTGTCCGAGACAAGTGTGCGTCACCAATTCTCTTGTCCTATTACAATCTCCCACTCAATGCAAGGTGTCGTGCAGGTCGTACTTGCATTTGACCATATCAAGAGTGGTTTCCTTGATCTGGAGAGTAATTGTCTGACCGGAATTATCGACCATAGATACCTTCCGAGTGTGGCCACGCATTTTCAGCTTACTCCTCCTCGAGTGGCCTTGAGATATTAAAACAACCCTGACAAGGGGTGGACAATTCTTATCGCACTATTCCCTTTGCATAGCCACAACTCATTATGACCCAAAAGATGCCCATTTGACCCCAGTTAGGAAGGTCGTAGAGCATAAATCAAAGTCACTGTGAAACTGTGCCACCTTAGGTGAACAGTCTTTAGTCAAAGAATTGACTCAAAAAGAATACTATAGTAGCTCTTGTCACGACCAGGCTATAAGAGTTGCCAGAACTCTATAAGCGGTCACTTCCCGACAAAGTGTCTCATACAGTCTGCCTATGTGATCGATTGGTCATCCCTATGACCCTATGACAGTGGAACTTGCCATCAATCGCACCACAATATAGTCACTTCGAGGTGTCACTTCATATTAGTGACTATGGGTCAATACTATGTTAATCCAGTTCACTTTAATGGGGTCTAATTGTTTCTACAACCCATTTGGATATAACAAAGTTACAAATAAAAGTGAAAAATATAACTCAAACGATAAAAGTGATTGTCATATATGATCAATAAAAACACAATTTTTATTTCATATCTCATAATCTAATACAAATTTGGCATGCGTTTAAGACCCATGGAAACAACATATTAGTCATGCTTAGCCTGCGATAAGGGCTTGGTTAAGGGATCATAAATGTTATCATTTGTCCCAACCTTACATATCGCAATCTCCTTCCTTTCAATGTAATCTCTTATGACATGAATTTTTCTAAGTACATGTCTAGACTTGTTACTAGACTTGGGCTCTTTAGCTTGAAAGATCGCCCCACTGTTATCACAAAAGATTGTGATAGGATCCTTGGCAGAAGGGACTACCCTTATCCCTTCTGAAAAATGCCTTATCCAAACAGCTTCCTTAGCAGCCTCAGATGCTGCAATGTACTCAGCCTCCGTTGTAGAATCCGCAATAACCGACTCTTTGAAGCTCTTCCAGCTAACCGCACCTCCATTTATCATATAAATAAATCCACCTTGAGATTTCATATCATCCTTATCGGTTTGGAAACTTGAATCAGTGTAACCTTTAGCACATAATTCAGGCTCTCCTCTAAACACTAAGAATGTATCCTTAGTCCTTCTTAAGTACTTAAGGACATTCTTTACGGCTATCCAGTGACTCTCACCTGGATTGGCTTGATATCTACTTGTCATGCTCAAAGCATATAAGACATCTGGACGTGTGCATATCATGGCATACATGATCGATCCTACGGCAGAAGCATAGGGGATCGATTTCATGCGTTCAACCTCTTCAGGTTCGGTGGGTGATTGAGACTTGCTAAAAAAAATCCCACTACCCATAGGAACAAGACCTCTCTTGGATTTGTCCGTGTTGAATCGTCGAAGAATCTTATCCATATAAGATTCCTGACTTAAAACCAATATCCTCTTGGATCTATCTCTATAGATCCGGATACCTAATATGCGTTGTGCTTCTCATAAATCTTTCATTTGGAAATGATTTCCCAACCACCCCTTGACAGAGGTAAGCATTGGTAAATCATTCCCAATGAGAAGTATGTCATCTACATACAATATAAGGAAGACAACATTGCTCCCACTAAATCTAATGTATAAACATGGTTCTTCGACACGTCGAGTGAAACCATTTTCTTTTATAACATGATCAAAACGATGGTTCCAACTTCTCAATGCTTGCTTAAGACCATAAATGGATCTCTTAAGCTTGCATACTTTGTAAGGATCTTTTGGATCTACAAAACCCTCGGGTTGTATCATATACACTTCCTCCTCTAAATACCCATTTAGGAAGGCGGTTTTGACATCCATTTGCCATATTTCATAGTCATGAAATGCGGCAATCGCTAACATTATCCGAATAGATCTTAGCATGGCTACAGGAGCAAAAGTTTCGTCATAGTGAAGACCATGAATTTGAGTGAAACCTTTTGCAACTAGCCTTGCCTTGTAGACATCATCATGTCCTTCTATGCCATTAGTTACTTTAAAGATCCATTTGCATTGAAGATGTCTCACATCTTCAGGCAAATCAACCAAGTCCCAAACTTAATTTTCATGCATAGAATTCATTTCGGATTTCATGGCTTCTAGCCATAAATCCGTACTAGAGATGGCAGCTTTGTAGGTCGTGGGTTCATCACTTTCTAAAAGTAACAAGTCAAAATTGTTATTTTCTTCGATAATACCTATGTATCTATCGGGTTGGTGACTAACCCTTCCGGACCTCCTAGGTACAAATGGTATAACAACAGAATTGGACGACGAAGGAACATCTTCTTGCGTCTCCTCTACGGTTTGTGGCTCTTAAACTTCGTCAAGTTCAAATTTTTTCCCACTCTGGCTTTTAGAAATATGTTCCCTTTCTAAAAAGACAGCCTCACTAGACACAAACACTTTGTTTTCCTGAGGTTTGTAAAAGTAGTAACCACGAGAGTTGTTTGGATAACCTACGAAAATGCACTTTTCGGATCTTGGGGCTAGCTTACTGTCGGTCTTTACCTTAACAAAAGCATCGCATCCCCAAATCTTCATATAGAACAAATTTGGGAATTTTCCTTTCCACATCTCATATGGAGTCTTTTCGGTTGCTTTGGTCGGGCTTTTATTCAACGATATTATGGCGGTTTGGATTGCAAATCCCCAAAACGAGTCTGGCAACTCGGTTTGACTCATCATAGATCGAACCATATCAAGTAGGGTTCGATTTCTCCTTTCGGCCACACCATTAAGTTGAGGTGTCCCAGGTGGAGTTAGGTTTGATACAATGCCACAATTCTTCAAGTGTGAATCAAATTCATTACTAAGATACTCACCACCACGATCGGATCGTAATGCTTTGATCTTTTTGTTCAATTGGTTTTCTACCTCATTTTGAAATTCCTTGAATTTCTCAAAAGCATCACTTTTATATTAGATTAAGTAAATATACCCATATCTACTTAAATCATCTGTGAATGTACTGAAGTAGTCATAATTACCCCTAACTGAAATAGTCATTGGTCCACACACATTGGTATGTATAAGGCCCAATAGTTCGGTTGCTCGTGTCCCTTTACCACTAAAAGGATTACGAGTCATTTTCCCTAGGAGACAAGATTCGCAAATACCAAAAGATTGAAAATTAAACGGTTTAATTATACTAGTCGATACTAGTCTTTTGATGCGATTCTCATTTATGTGACCTAATCGACAATGCCAAATGTATGACTCATTTGGATCACTTGACTTGAGTCTTTTTGATTGAATGTTATAGATATCTCTTGTTGAGTTAGATGTCTCAAGAACATAAATACCATTAATAGAATTACCTTGGCCTAAGACCAAGTCATTCTTTGAAATCATACAACAATTGTTTTTGATCGCAAAAGTAAAACCTTCCATGTCTAACATGGCTACGGATATTATGTTTTTAGACAAAGAAGGTACAAAATAACAATTATTCAAGTACAATTCAAAACCACTAGCTAAAACAAGTACGTAGGTCCCCTTATAAGTGGCGGCTACCCTAGCTCCATTTCCAAGTCGTAGATCCACATCACCTTTGCCTAGCTTCTCCACGTTTCGTAGCTCCTGTAAATGATTACAAAGGTGAGAACCACAACCGGTATCCAATACCCATGTTGAGGTGGAGGTATAATTTATATCAATAACAAAAATTTCGGAGAGAGTATTACCGAGTGGAATCACTAGTCCATCTCTAATATGCTCCAAGTAGATGGGACAATTCCTCATCCAATGGCCCATGCCATGACAATAATTGCATTCATCATTGAATTGCGGACGTTTGGTAGTCTTACTACCTATTCCGTTTCTCTTATACTTTTTACCTTTCTTCCTCTTATTTTTGAACCATTTCATCTTAGGTGCAAGACTTTTCTTGCTAATACTCCCACTTGCCTCTTGATCTCTCCTTGCTTCCAAAGACAAGGATTGCATCTTCTTGGTGAGATTGTCTTCCCAAGACTCTTTCACCAAAAGTTTTGGCAAAGGGGGTTTGGAGGAGGTAACAAAGTTGAGATTCCCGTCGGAACCAATTTCCAAATGAAGTTCTCTAGTCGTATCAAGATTATTTAGAGCGCAAATTTCATCAAATGATTTGTGATATGAATCAATGGTGATAGGTACGGTAGAATGAGATGTATCCATTGCGGTAAAATGAAACTACAAAAGGAGATGAGGAAATAATTAACAATTATCGTTTTAAACTTGCAAACATTTTAAACAAATTAAGCATTTATATAGTGACCTTTACCCAACCATCATAAATGATTCCGAGATCCAAATTCATATCAACTTGGGCACGGTAAGCCGATTCATCCCTTGTCAACATAATTCGGTGGATTAACTCTTTAATCGATTCTACATTAGAATTCTCGGTCGATAATATTACTTTAATATTTATCTTAAGCCCGGAACACATGCGGCTACGGTCGCGAATACTTCCGTTGAGCTCAATCCAAATTTCGAAATAATAACTTTTATTACCCCACTTACCCAACGTAACAAGTTTAGCTCCCCGGTGAGCCGAGCCTACTATTACACATTTGTAAACTAAAATAATACAACAAAAGTGATACGAGATCACATTAAATTACAACCGAATCAATATTCCCTTACATTTCGGGCAATATCGATTAAAACTAAGGGCATACAAGGAAAAATTTACATAATTCCAAATTACATAAACCAAAATATGACATTCATAAATTTAAAATGAAGCATTATAATATGTATAAAACATGCTCATGTTAAATGCCAAATCGCCCTAATTAACGGTTTATATCGAATATAACCCGGTTTTACGGAAATGCGTGATAATAACACTTTAAAATCACCAAACAATACTTAAATCATATTTAAGTCCAAGTTAATTATCCCAACTCATTTAGGCCTCAAAAATTAGTCATTACTCAATTTTTTGACAATAATTCAACTTGTTATTTAATTGCTCATAATTAGACTTTTAAAATTATATTTTAATCAAATAAATTCAAATTTAATTACAATAATTTCAAAATTTCAATTTTAAATTCTTGAACATTCTGGAACATTTCCATGACAAATAGTTGCGCTTTATCGGTTTTATCAAATAAAATACATAAAGCATGCAAAAATTAATCATATTAAATTTTAAACTTTAGATCTGAAATGTGGTACATTTATGCAACAAGGAACAATTTTCTCTTGACATGAAATTTATTTTAGCTATATTTGCTAAATTAGTCACTATTTATGCCATTTTTACATTAAAAATTCATAAATCATGCTAGACAAATCACAATAGTCTGAAATTGTCCAGTACAACAGGAAATATTTCATGTGACAACATACTAAAATTTTATAATCAGATTCAAAGCAAAAGTATTTTTAACCATTTGACCTTTATTTTTTTCATTTTATCATATAAAAATAATAAATCATACGAAATAAGTCCACTTCACACGACATTTTACATACAGTAAGAAAAATATAGTTGTGGTATTTTGTAAAAAGTTCAAGGTCAGAAGATAAGTCTAACTAGTTTTAGCATTTTAAACATCATTTTACTCATTAAAATGTAATAAAAACACTAAAAATAATATTTGAGCACTTTAAATTTCCATAAATCATCAAAATGACCTAAAATCATATTAGGATCAGAATATATTGACATGCAAATAACTTTGTGATTTTATATTATAAAACACAAATTACTAGTTTTCTTTAAGTTACAATAACTCGGAAAAACTAAAAATCGATTATGCATGCAACAACCTGGCTCTGATACCACTTGTAAGTTTCATAAACTAGATATTAGACATTTCTAATATAATTTTACAATTAGTTTACTCATAAACTATTTGGATCTTATTCATGCATAACAAAATACAAAGATAAGAAGAAACTTTTCCTTACATTGATCTTATAAGATATGGGCGCAAGATTTGGACACCTTCCAAACATTGTTCTTGAGCTTATATGTTGAGGATGAACTCCTAGTTTCAATAATAGAAACTCTCCTCTTGATTGCACCCAAGACAATCCCTTAATACCAATAATAAATTTACTAGAAATATTATTAGTGACCTTAAAATGAAAATCTAATTCTAATAATATTACTACAATAGTAATGAATGTGAAGATATTAGATTCTTAGAACAAAATACTCATAAACTCTTTTATGAGAAATTCTAGTGAGACAAGGAGATTTTTGTATGCATGATTTTATTTACAAAAATGAGAACTTATTCTCATAGGGTTGTGGGGGTGGGTGAGCCGGCATGCATGCCTTGGGGAGCCCCAAGCATGCTCACCTTTTGTTCTTATTAAAATGTTAGCATAGGTTTAGCTAGTATTAGGTGTTATGATTGTGTTTTACAATTAAAACCAACAACCAATTAACACCCTAAAACTACCCACCATGACCGGCCACCCCACCATAAAATGGAGTCCATTTTATCTTTGTAATTTGTCATTTGTAATGTGGTATGTCATGTACCATGTCACATGACATTAGGATAAATAAATGTATATTTAACACTTTAAATATCATTTCACATTATGTAACAAAACAAATAGTAATTCATAATTACATATATAAAATGGGTCACATTAAGTCCAGTTG
Organism: Heliosperma pusillum; assembly: GCA_022085475.1. Taxonomy (NCBI): domain Eukaryota; kingdom Viridiplantae; phylum Streptophyta; class Magnoliopsida; order Caryophyllales; family Caryophyllaceae; genus Heliosperma; species Heliosperma pusillum. Next base: position 27,837 of record JAIUZE010018777.1, read on the forward strand.
ATATAATCTACAACTCTTTGTAATTATAATCAACTAATCATTCTTATCTCAAATTGTATCATAAACAATAATCAATTTTAGTAATAAAACATTTAAATTACAAAAATTGCGTCTTATTTAATCTCATTACAATAAGACATAAATTTTCACTTATAAATAAAATTTGTTCATTTTTAAGGATTTAATTAATCTGTATCGATATACAATTAATTAACTTTACAATTAAGGGAATTGTACTATAGGTGTGACCTTAAGGGATCAACTGATCACCACCGTCATACGACAGTAACGTCAATTTCTAGCAAGTCAATCGTTACTGATTAATGTTAGTGTGACAACCCTCGCGAATGCGGAAAGATAAAACATACAAGCATGTGAAAAGATATGCGGAAATACGGTATTTTAAAAACTTTTATACATGCAAGTTTAAATAAACGAGGAGTGTCAAAATATTCTAACTAAGTAAGGAAATACAACAAAGAGACGGGGTCTCTTAAAATGTTAACAAAGAACAAGTATTTAGCAAACTAGCTAAAATCGTCTAGAGGTGTTTTAATCCAGGGACAACGCCCGCTAGCTCACACCCGAACCCAAAATAGTCAAGCAAAAAGCCATCCATGCAAGCAACCTGTTCATTCATGAAAAACATGAACGCCACAATCAGTGGGGAGTAACTCCGGGTTCTCCCAGCCATATCACATCAAACGTACATATAAGGAAATACAAAAGTAAAGCATGCATAAATATATATACATGTGAGTTGCGATAAGAATAGATAGGCAATTCTATAGATAATGATGAGATCATGTGGAAATCAAATCCGTAACCATCATGTTATTCAAAGACTCGTGATAGACACTCTTAGGCAATCGAATACGCTCACTAGGGCTTGCATCTCACCGTTAGCGGTATAAGATTGATAAGATTGAGACTCGACAGACAAACCAGTCAAGTCATGCGATGATCACATAATATCCAACATATTAACATCCATTCACGAACCAAGACCTTGACGGTGTCAAGTCATGCAATGACCATGAATACAATCATGAAATCACACATTCAAAGACAACGACACAACGACGACCTTTCTCACGGTAAATGAAACGCACTGGCATCGTGTACATGGCAAGTATGATTAAAAGGCATCCACGGGATAAGCATTTCCCTGTAACGCATACCCGATCACATTTCGTATATGTTCACTAATTTCCTCCGGTAGGACGACGATAATAATACGGTCCTAGTCTAAATCTGGCCAGACTCTCGGAATAACGTGTTCCGATTCGACATGCGATAAACATTTCGCATCCAAGACTCGGTCAATCATAGACGCCGAGTACCCCAAATTCGGTCGACATTCACGAAAGAGGCGGAAAAGAGCTCTAGCCACATAACAAGCGGTACGCTACATGCAAATACCACCACCTCGCAAGTATACAACATTTGACGGCCGGGTCGAACAACGCATAGCGTTCAACTCCCAACAACGTCGTCATATGCCCACTAACACATGCATTAAAGCAGTAGGATACCTCTCCGTTCCGACATTCCAGCCTTACGAACGGGAAGGTAGCCAAGGGAATGAGAATACATAGCACAAGACAAAATAGTGCTCAAACCGACTCATTTGTAAAAACCGACTCAAAGTGGGAACATACCATAAACCGTCACAAAACAAGAGAATAGGGATTCATATAAGTTTAAATATGATAACCATGAGTCAATACATGATACATAAGCATTAGAACAAGTTTATGAAGCATAATGAATAAAAGCATAGATCACCTCTCCAAAACAATGTTGTTTGGAAACCAACGAAAACAAGGGTCCACTTCAAACGGTCATAACTAGAGTTCTAGATATGGGAATTCAGAAATTCTAAGTCGTGGTGATAGCTTAACCTCTTACGGTTCCAACGAGATGTCACACGCCCAAAACAAACAAGTAACGAAGGAGATATGATCATTCTACGAAAAGGGGTCAGTGCAGGAAAAATTCTGTTTCCAGCGGGTGACGCGGCCTGCGTCCTACGACGCAGCCTGCATCCCCCAACGCAGCCTGCGTCCTTCACGGGACTCAAGGACGAACAAAAATCAACATGTTATCAACAACACAAACCTCATTTATCATTACAAATCATCAATTCTCATATCAACTAACAACTAACAACATCCATCAACAACAATACAAGTCATAAGCTTACTAACCATAATCTACATACGGTTTCTATCCTAGAAATCACATAAAACACGTAAATGATATCGAGTAACCCTTCACCGTTACCTTTACGCGTCTTTAATCGATTTCTAAACCTTCCTAGTCTCCACCGACATACAATTAGATAATAAAAGATGAATATCATTCACCTTGAGAAAGACGGATAATTTAAAAAGCGAGAAAGACGGTAATTTTATTACCAATACGAATAGAGGAAGCTAAGAGGGGAAGAATAAGACGAACTTACGGGAATTTGAGCGAGAAATGAACGAGTTATGACGAATCTAAGCTTGGAAGAAATGGGAACAAAGTTTTTTTGGTGTTTATGGTGAGGAAGAAGAAGATTGGGTTGTGAGGAAATGAATTAGGTGTTGGAGCAAGTGTCCTCCACAATAGTGCATTTATATTATAAATCTCATTTTGGAATATTAGTGGGATGACTAGTATTTTGATACTCCACGTCAGTTGATTAACGTAAATCGATAACGGTCAGCTGACTAGAGTTAGACGTTATTGTCGTATGACGGCGGTAATCAACTGACCCCTTTCGGTCCCACCTATAGGATGAGACCCAAACAGAAATCTAATTATTTGTATACGATACATATTAATTAGTACTTTACATATATATTTGATATATGTTTAGTTACGAGAGTTAATTATTGGAAATTGAGTTACGAACTCATTCCGGATAAGTTATTAGTCAATTATACGATTAATTGATGAAAAATTTTAAGGTCTATTTTAATACGATTAAATAAGATTATTTAATTTACTGACTAATAGTTAATTCATTAATTAGTTGAGGTTATGCATATTTTTGAGGTAGAAGGGGGGGATTAGTAATTAATTTACAAGGAGTGTAAAATAAACTAACTAGGATTGTGGGAACCATTATATATTGATATAATGATAAAATATCACTTAAAAGTTAAGTGTATATTATTTATTAATTTGAGTCATAAAATTGTTATATGATCAAATTAATCCTTAATTATACAAGATAATTAAACATATGATTATAAGTATTTGTGGGACAAATATCAAAAAATCAAAATGGACCACATGTCACTAGTGGGTGCCGAAAATTGGTAGTGTATAACATGATGATTGTTGTTTCTTGTATTACACTACAACATGTGATCATGTCATGTTTATGACACATGATCATGGTCTTATTCACTACTACACTCAAAGTAATTGCATGGGATTATTTTAAGCAAAATAAGAGGCCACATAGGCTTGCTATGGCCGGACCATAGTGTCCTTAAAAGGACAACTTTGTTGTTCATTTTGCTTGCTTGTTCATTCTTGTTTTGAATGCTTATCTCACTAAAATCCTCATCTCTCTAAAAACCTCTCAAATACTAATATTTCCTATTACTAGAGTAGTAATAAAATCTAATATTAGTTCATCTTTTCACTTGTGTTTTCTAGTCAAAAACCAAGTGATTAGTTTGGGTTTTCTCTTGGGTGCATCTCAAAGGAGGTCTTCTAATTTGAAGATTACAAGGAGGATCGTCTTTTTCATTCTAGCACAAGAACAACAAGAAAGGTGTTTCTTGTTGTGCCCATATAACCGAAATTTCCCAATGTAAGGAAATTTCTTCTTACCTTTTATTATGCATTTTAATTTGCATGCATGTTACATAGATCTTTATTAAACACTAAATTAACAAGTAATTTAGTAACTAATTAGAGGAGTCTAATTAGGGTCTATGAACTTTTATGTGGTATCAGAGCTAGCTTGTAGCATGCATGTTGATTTTGAGCATTAAAATCGGGTTATACGATAACTTGAGTAAAATCGAAAATTTATGTTAAAAATGGTTTTCACGAAATTTTCTGATTTGCATGCATACCTACTGATCTCAAAATGTTTGTGGTCAAATTTGGTGAATTTACGAATTATTTTGCTATTTATTATGATTTATGGCCTTTATAATCGAGTTAGCATGCGGTTTTATGTTAAAAGTTAACTAAAAATAGTTGCATGTTGAATCTGGCCTCAAATTTTTAATATGTTGTCACATGCATGGTGTAAATATTGTATGTAATTTTTCGTGACATTTAGTCATGTATTGCATGGTTATTGATTTTTATTGGATAAAGATCGATTTAAAGGAGTTATTTTGTTCTTAAAATTGAAACGAGACTTTCTGGAGTTCAAAATTTTTTGTACATTTTAAAATATTATTTATATTATTCTGGTAAAATTTGAAAATTTGTTTCATCATTTTACTATTTTAGTTGGTTTTTATTTGATAAAAACCGATTATTATAAGGCTATTTGTTCATAAAATCATTTTAAATTTTTTGGGCAAATGTTTTTGTTCTTGATGTTTCTGGAAGTGTTCCAGTATGTAAAAATATTTTTGTTTCAATTTTAATAATTTTTATTTTATTTTGGGTTTAATTCATAAAAGTTATGAATAAACCTCTTTAAATAGCAAATGCGATCAATTCAAACTAATTGAATACAAGTGAAATTAGTGGGGACTAATTTTCAGTTCTAAATCAGTTTAGATAATTAGTTTGAGCTTAAATACGATTTAAGTGTTGATTATTGATTTTTAGTAGATAAAATCGATAAAATTCGTATAAACCGAGCTAGAATGAACATGACAAGTGTTGAGGGTGATTTTGGTATGATTTTACAGCATTTTTTTTTATGTTGTTGAATGAATGAATGTCATTTATTTATTTTATTGCAAGTTGTACCTAGTATGACCTAGATTATTTTTAATCGGTATTACCCGTAATGTAAGGGAATACCGATTTGGTTGTAATTTATTGCGATTTCGTATCGCCGTTTTGTAATAATTAATAATTTCATTTTATAGATCAAATGTATAATAGGAATTTTCTATGTATTCATTTGTATTTTTGTAATTATTTATTGTGAAGACGGTGATTCCCAAAATCGGTGTTCCAAAAGACGGTGCCATATTGGAAGGCGTTCCATGAAGAGGCAAGGGACCAAGGAGTTGGTTTCCGATTTGTACTCATCTAGTTAATTAGATTAGCTAGGTGGCCATACTAGGATTTAATTTGATTGCTTGCTTTATTTTTCCGCACATGCCAAAATCACCAACATGCGTTTTATTTATCGATTGTCAATTCAACGTTATTCAAAAAAAAAAAATTCACCGACTTAGTTCACTTATAGGGAATTAATAACTAAAATTGGCAAGACCTCTCACATAACTTAAAAAGGAATTGAGATTTAGCCTTACCAATTGAAGCACCTATGAATCCCGTGTTCATTAGGACAACCACAACGTGGACCTTTTTACCTCGGGTAAGTAGAGTGATACGATCACACGCCTAAATTGGGTTGGACTCAACAAGATAAACGTTATCTTGGGACTAGGAGATGGGTTTAGTTGAAATCCGTCGACCGAGAGTTCTAGGAGTAGAATTAGTCAAAAGTTGACTTACCGTCTTTTACATAAAAGTTGCATAACATGTTCTTTTGTCTAAAAAGCGGGTCTCGGAATCGCTTATATAATTTCGTGAGGAGTCATTATATGAGTGTCTTGTTAAAATTGTTTTACAAGTGAATTATATATAAGCAATGAATGTTTATTTTCCGTTGATATTTATTTTTATTCGCGCAATGACAATTATTTTTCTTCTATGAACTTATAAATCCGTTCAATCGTGGAAAAGTTTCCATTATTTTATACGGTAGCATTTTTGATTGCAATCTCCGTTTATACCACCGTAGCTAAAGACAAAATGAATTGTATCTTTTGATCCTCATATTCAACATTGCAAATGTCTCTTATGAAGAGTAAATGAATAAGTCACAATTAGTCAAAAAGCGTTTTTGAATATTTAGTGACGCCTTCTTATAACAATGGTACAATCATTTTTTGCTCCAAAGAAAATATTTGTATTTTGGTATGTCATCATAATGCTCCTTATCGAGGCTTACCTCAAAAGAGGCCAAAACAATTGGGATGACTAGGTTAATCGATTTATTTGAAATCGTGAACAAATCAAATACCGTAATCACTTCATGAAAAGTTTATCCTTTTTGAAGGTAAAACCATGAATGAAATGAAGAATAGTCTTCACAATAATTCCTATATACTTGTCTAAGTAGAGATTCATGAAAGTGAGTGGGAGCACTAAGAATGATGTTTATATTCTTAATTGTTAAAGACGAGGCTCAAGAGTAGGTTGGCTCGACTTTGACACAAGGCATGGGATAAAGGCAAGACTATTTTGAATAGTAAAGTCAAAACCCAAGCAAGGTGTCGAATCCAACTTTTGACGATTCTATTTTACAGTGTAGGACACAAGAAAAGGATCTTCCCAAAGTTTTCTAAAGAGTTAGAAATAGGGTGTAATTTTTCACCCATAAAATCTATATGATCGACATTTGTTTTGCTAAATGCAATTTTTGGGTATTAGATACCTATTATGGTTTTCATCAATGTATTCAATGCATATAATAATGATTCGTGCGACGACTAACCATAATTAAATGTCGACCTACAAGGGAAATATAACTATTGTAGTTTTTTTTCTATAGAGACATATAAAAGTTATAATGTGATCAATCTAGTTTTGGATTTAGAGGTATACTTTAATAAACGTTATTATGTACATAACCTCTAAATAAAGAATATAGTATCCACTTTTGTGTACGACACAAGTGTTTCACTTATGTGAATAGAACAAACGTTGTATTTTTTATGCCTATACTTGGTCAATGGTAATCCCATACCAATCAAAGGTAATTATATTCTTGACCTAAACTAGTAATTACTTGTCATATAGATTGAAAAAGGCTCAAAATTGGTGACCTATGTCTAAATCTTAATTTTGGATTGTGTAGCACATTAAGAGGCTAGTATAAACAACTATCCCTAACCCATCTGATTTTGAATCTTATGGTGTGTGCGAATCTTGTATTCAAGGCAAGATGATTCGTGCCCTTTTGTTGAAAAGGAAATCGAACTAGTAAATTATTGGCCCCATTACACAAGAATACGTGGGGTCCAATAACAAACACAACCAGAGATGGTAATGATTACTTCACTTGATTTACCGACGATTTAAGTAGATATTATGTTTGATTCTACTTAATGAGGTGCTAAGAGAAATCTTTGAAAAGTTCAAAGAGCTTCAATGAGAAGTAGTCATGATAGTTCATAGACCCTAATTAGACTCCTCTAATTAGTTACTAAATTACTTATTAATTTAGTGTTTAATAATGATCTATGTAACATGCATGCAAATTAAAATGCATAATAAAAGGTAAGAAGAAATTTCCTTACATTGGGAAATTTCGGTTTTATGGGCACAACAAGAAACACCTTTCTTGTTGTTCTTGTGCTAGAATGAAAAAGATGATCCTCCTTGTAATCTTCAAATTAGAAGACCTCCTTTGAGATGCACCCAAGAGAAAACCCAAACTAATCACTTGGTTTTTGACTAGAAAACACAAGTGAAAAGATGAACTAATATTAGATTTTATTACTACTCTAGTAATAGGAAAATATTAGTATTTGAGAGGTTTTTAGAGAGATGAGGATTTTAGTGAGATAAGCATTCAAAACAAGAATGAACAAGCAAGCAAAAATGAACAACAAAGTTGTCCTTATAAGGACACTATGGTCCGGCTATAGCAAGCCTATGTGGCCTCTTATTTTGCTTAAAATAATCCCATGCAATTACTTTGAGTGTAGTAGTGAATAAGATCATGATCATGTGTCATAAACATGACATGATCACATGTTGTAGTATGATACAAGAAACAACAACCATCATGTTATACACTACATGATTTCGGCTCTTACTAGTGTCATGTGGTCCATTTTGATTTTTGATATTTGTCCCACAAATACTTATAATCACATGTTTAATTATCTTGTATAATTAAGGTTAATTTGATCATATAACAATTATATGACTCAAATTAATAAATAATATACACTTAACTTTTAAGTGATATTTTATCATTATATCAATATATAATGGGTCCCACAATGCCTAGTTAGTTTATTTTACAACTCCTTGTAAATATAATTAACTAATCACCTCTACCTCAAAGTATATGCATAACCTCAACTAATTTAATGAATTAACTATTAATCATTAAATTAAATCTTATTTAATCGTATTAAAATAAGACGTAAAATTTATTCAGTCAATTATCGTATAATTGACTAATAAACTTATCCGGAATGAGTTCGTAACTCAATTTCCAATAATTAACTCTCGTAACTAAACATATATCAAATATATATATAAAGTACTAATTAATATGTATCGTATACAAATAATTAGATTTCTGTTTGGGTCTCATCCTATAGGTGTGACCGAAAGGGGTCAGTTGATTACCGCCGTCATACGACAATAACGTCTAACTCTAGTCAGCTGACCGTTATCGATTTACGTTAATCAACTAACGTGGAGTATCAAAATACTAGTCATCCCACTAATATTCCAAAATGAGATTTATAATATAAATGCACTATTGTGGAGGACACTTGCTCCAACAATCTCCCACTTGTCCGATACAAGTTGTGCATGTAGTCACACTATTGCGGAGGACTCCTGAACTGAAACCTCTACAAAAATAGAGCTTTTCAGAGGCTACAAGGGGCCAGGGTGAATACTCCCTCACACGTACACTCACTCAGTCAGAAACCTGCACTAGGCCAGGCAGAACAGATAGGACTTTGCACCTTAGCACACAAGCAGAGGTAGCAAAGGTTGTGTTTAAGACTCAAAACACACAAGTAATGATTCTTAGACACTGTAATCTTAGGTCACACACAAGTTCACTAAGAGTTCCCACAATACTTAGCTTAGCTAAAGAATTGCAAATGAACAAAGTTCAGGTTTATATTAATTCAAGTCTGGTTTCCTTAGGGTTACAAGCAGGCCTTAAATAGGCAATTACAAACGATCTCCACCCTTGAAAATAATATAATCTAAGGGCTTTAAGAGCCTTACAATACTGATAAGGAAATGCAAAAAGTCAGCTAATAAGGACGAGCCATGACAGACTGCAACTGACAGAAAACAAAGCTGAAAAGTGCTCTTGTCCCTTGCCTTAAATGGTAATGTTGTTGAATTCCTTAGGGGTTCTTTGTCTGGCTGTTTGCTGCTGTTCTTGGGGGGTGAGAGGGACTGCTAGATACCTTCCCAACGTTCTTATTTAGGTTAAGTTGATCACACAAAAGTAAGGAGTCTTGGATAGATTAAATTGGACTTGTTCCTGCAGACTTCATCAAATGATCTTCAATATGGTAGGCTGTTTTAGATGGACTTCCAGAACTTATTTGGAAAACTTGTCCTGGACTTTTATGTTGCTAAGGACCTTAATTAAAGGGGAAAAGAAGTTGGAGCCCTTGGTTGGACGCGTGCTGCATGAGAATTGGCTGGTTACTGGACTTGTTCTGGCTGGTTTTCTGAAGGATTGACCCTGCTCTGGTTAGTCTTGCTGTGGCTGCTCTTGTTGGTGTTCCTGCTGGTTCTTGACATAAGGGTGGGTGCTTGGGAGGTAGTAAGCTTGGTGTCTCTGTTGTGGGACCCCTGCCTGGGGGTAGGGTAGGTGGTAAGCTCCATGTTCTTGCTGTGACATTGTTCTGGCTGGTTGGAGGTTCAACTCCTGTTGCAAATTCTCCTTCCTGAAAAGGATTTGCCCTCAAATCCTCACTAGTGTCATCATCAGATTCTCCATAATATGGGCTTAGATCACCAACGTTGAAGGTACCATGCACTCCATACTCTCCTGGGAGGTCAATCTTGTAAGCATTAGAACCCAACTTCTCAATGACCTCAAAGGGCCCCTCTGCTCTTGGACTCAGCTTGTTCTTCCTCTTGTCAGGAAACCTTTCCTTCCTTAGGTGCAACCACACTAGATCCCCTGCCTTGAACTCTCTGGATTTCTTTGGACCTCTTGCTCTGGACTTATACATTTTATTGGACTTTTCAATTTGCTGTTTCACCTTGGTATGCATCTGCATCATCTGCTCCACTCTGGTCTTTGCATCATAGGGCACCACCTTCCTTGCTACTGGTACAAGGTCTGTTGGCATCAAGGGGTTAGTGCCATAAACAACTTCAAAGGGGCTTTTACCTGTGCTGGTAGAGGGGGCTCTGTTGAATGCAAATTCTGCTTGAGCTAGCTTTAGATCCCAATCCTTCAAGGACTTGGAGATGATACATCTGAGGATCCTGCCCAATGTCTTGTTTGTTACCTCTGTCTGTCCATCAGTTTGAGGGTGGTGGGAGGTGCTGAATAGGAGCCTGGTCCCTAGCAGCTTCCAAAGTGTCCTCCAGAAATGACTCATGAACTTAGAGTCCCTGTCAGATACTATGGTCCTTGGTACCCCATGGAGTTTGACAATCTCCTTGAAGTATAGGTCTGCAACCCCCATGGCATCCTCAGTCTTCTTGCAGGCAACAAAATGTGCCATTTTGCTAAATCTGTCCACAACCACCATGACTGAGTCCTTGCCCCTCTGGGTCCTAGGAAGAGCTACAATGAAATCCATGCTAACATCCTCCCAAGGCTTATCTGGAACTGGTAAGGGGGTGTAGGCTCCAGTCTGGAAGAATGACTTGGACTTCTGGCAAGCACTGCACCTCCTGATCACGTCCTGAACGTCTAACAACATCTTTGGCCAATAAAATTGTTCTTGCACCATGTCATAAGTTTTCTGGATTCCAAAGTGACCAGCTAGGTCATTTGAATGTACCTCCTTCACTAGCAACCCCCTGTAAGGACCCCTTGGTACACAAAGCTTGTTACCTAGGAACAAGAACCCTTCCTTCTCCCAGTATCTACTTCCACTCTTATGAATGCCTTCCATCCTTGCCACCCAGTCCTCCTTAAAGTCAGGATCCTCCCTATACAACTCCTTCATGTGCTCAAACCCAAGTACCCTTTGCTCCATAAAAGTCAGCATCATGGTTCTCCTTGATAAGGCATCTGCCACCACATTGTTCTTGCCTTCAATGTACTTGCTGGAGAATGAGAAGGACTGCAAGAATTCCACCCACTTAGCATGCCTAGTATTCAACTTGTGCTGCCCATTGATGTACTGGAGTGCCTGATGATCTGAGTGCAATACAAAAGGCTTGGGCTTCAGATAATGACCCCAATGGTACAAAGCCCTGACTATTGCATAGAACTCTTTGTCATATGTTGAATAGTTGAGCTTAGCACCACTCAACTTCTCACTAAAGTATGCCACAGGCTTTTGTTCTTGTGTCAAGACAGCACCAATGCCTATACCACTAGCATCACACTCCACCTCAAATAATTTGCTGAAATCAGGGAGAACAAGGATAGGAGACTCACACAAGAGGTCCTTGATGATGTTAAAGGACCTCCCAGCCTTGTCATTCCACCTGAATTCTCCTTTTCTCATACACTCAGTCAGGGGAGCCATGATGGAACTGAACCCCTTAATGAACCTTCTGTAGAAGGAGGCCAGCCCATGGAAACTCCTCACCTCAGTTATAGTCTTAGGGACCTGCCACTCCTTAATTGCCTTCACCTTGTCTTGATCAACAGCAACCCCTTCCTTGGATATGATGAAT
>JAIUZE010018780.1:0-43240 GCA_022085475.1 Heliosperma pusillum
TGAAGAAGTTGAGGAGTTCATAAGCTTAATTGATGCTACTGCCAAGGCAGAAGTACATAAACCTGAACTTAAACCTCTTCCCTCAAATCTAAAATATGATTTTTTAGATGAATCCGAATATTGCCCGGTCATAGTGAGTGCTCTTCTAGATGAAAATCAGTTAAACTCACTATTGATTGTTTTGAGAAAACATAAAAAGGCAATAGGCTATAAACTTGAAGACCTCACTGGCATAAGCCCCAACTTTTGCATGCATAGAATAAACTTAGAAGAAGGCCAAAGACCTTGTTTTCAAGGTCAACGCCGTCTTAATCCCAACATGCAAGAAGTAGTTAAAGCTGAAGTTATGAAATTACTAGATGCTGGCATATACTTATGCAATTTCTGACTCAAAATGGATTAGCCCTGTCCAAGTTATTCCCAAGAAAGGAGGAACAACAGTAGTCAAGAATGAAAGGAATGAGCTCATCCTCACAAGGATTGTGACGGGATGGCGTATGTGCATTGACTACATAAAGTTGAATCAATCAACTCGAAAATATCACTATCCTCTGCCCTTCATTGATCAAATGCTAGAGAGGTTAGCTTGCCACAAATATTTCTGTTATCTAGATGGTTACTCAGGATTTTTTCCAAATTCCTATCCACCCTGAGGACCAAGAGAAAACCACCTTCACCTGTCCCTATGGTACTTATGCTTATCGTCGAATGCCATTTGGCCTATGTAATGCACCTGCAACTTTCCAGCGTTGCATGACTAGTATCTTTTCCGATTTTGTTGAGACTATCATGGAAGTATTTATGGACGATTTTAGTGTCTATGGCATTTCCTTTGATAATTGTTTGACAAATCTATCCAAAGTTTTGAAACGCTGTGAAGAAGTCGACCTTGTTCTCAATTGGGAAAAGTGTCACTTCATGGTGAATGAAGGTGTAAATTTAGGACACATCATTTCCGAAAGAGGTATTGAAGTGGATCGAGCTAAGATCCAAGTTATTGAACAACTGCCACCACCTGCTAATGTAAAAGGAATCAGGAGTTTCCTTGGCCACGCCGGTTTCTACCGACGGTTTATTAAAGATTTTTCTAAAATAGCCAAGCCCCTGACTGAGCTCCTTTTCAAGGATGCGCCTTTTAATTTCACGAAGGAATGCCTTGAGGCATTCAACAAAATCAAACGCGCTCTAATCACTGCACCTATAATCCAGTCACCTGATTGGAATCTTCCATTTGAACTTATGTGCGATGCGAGTGATTACGCCATTGGAGTTGTTTTAGGGCAAAGAAAGGAAAAGTTCCTTCATGCAATTTACTATGCTAGTAAAACATTAGATCCTGCCCAAATCAACTATGCCACTACTGAAAAAGAACTTCTTGCCATTGTCTATGCTTTAGACAAATTTCGTTCTTACCTTATAGGATCGAAAGTCATTGTTTACACTGACCATGCTGCTTTGAAATATCTGCTTTCAAAGAAAGAGGCAAAACCTCGACTTATCCGATGGATCTTACTCCTTCAAGAGTTTGATCTAGATATCCGGGATAAGAAAGGAGCAGAAAATGTAGTCGCTGACCATCTTTCAAGGATAAGAGTAACTGAAATAGGATTGCCAACACCAATTAATGATTCGTTTGCTGATGATGCTGATGATTCATTAATGGCGATTACCGACTCTTCTCCTTGGTATGCTGATATGGCCAATTTTCTTGTCAGTCGACAGCTACCTTCTGACCTTTCTTATAACCAAAGGAAGCGATTTTTGCATGATGCAAAATTCTTCGTTTGGGATGACCCTTATCTTTTCAAGCAGTGTTCTGATGGTCTTTATAGACGATATATCCCTCAGTGGGAAGTTAAAGGAGTTTTAGAAGGATGTCACTCATCTGCTTATGGTGGTCATCATGGTCCGTCCAAGACCGTAGCCAAAGTCTTACAATCCGGGGTTTTCTGGCCCTTGATGTTTAAAGATTCAAAAGACTTTGTTATGGCTTGTGACGCTTGTCAACGAATGGGTCAAATATCCAAGACATGAAATGCCTCAAAACTGCATATTAGAAGTTGAAATATTCGACGTCTGGGGTATTGACTATCAAGGACCATTCCCTTCTTCTAACGGAAATCGTTACATCTTAGTCGTTGTTGACTATGTTTTTAAGTGGGTAGAAGCAATTACCACTCCCACCAATGATGCTAGAGCTGTGATACGGCTATTTAAGAAGATCATCTTTCCACGTTTTGGTGTACCCAGAGCCGTGATTAGTGATCGAGGAACTCATTTTGGAGAAAAGCAATTAGACACTCTGCTTTCCAAATATGGTGTGTATCACAGACGAGGATTAGCCTACCACCCTCAGACCAGCAGTCAAATAGAAGTCTCAAATAGAGAGTTGAAAACAATTCTTCAGAAAGTAGTCTCAAGATCTAGAACTGATTGGAGTAATAAGCTCGATGACACCTTATGGGCTTATCGCACAGCTTTCAAAACCCCGATTGGAACATCTCCTTATCGCTTGGTTTATGGAAAGGCCTGTCATCTTCCTGTCGAGTTAGAATACAAAGCTTACTGGGCTATCAAAGAACTCAACTTAGACACTAAGCTTAGCGCTGATAGAAGACTTTTGCAACTCAACGAGCTAGAGGAATTTCGTTTGCAAGCTTATGAGAATTCTAGGATCTACAAGGAAAAAATGAAGCGTTGGCACGACAAGAGGATAATTAAGAAAGAATTTAATGTCGGTGACCAAGTACTTCTTTTCAACTCCCGTCTGAAAATTTTTCCGGGAAAACTTTGATCACGATGGTCTGGACCATTCACTGTCACATATGTCAGCAAGTATGGCTATGTGGAACTAATGACTAGCAATGGTGAGAAATTCAAAGTTAATGGCCACAGACTGAAACTCTACTATAGCAATTCTATCATCGGATGTTTAGATATTGTCTAGACGGAGCGTCCATCCCCAACCCAATGATTTCATAGAAAAATTCGTCAAGCAAGACGTTAAACAAGCGCTTCTCGGGAGGCAACCCGTGTTTTCCCTTTTTGCATTTTTATTTTTGTTTTTCCCTTTTTACGTTGTTTTGTTAGATTTCTTTGCAGATAAAAGAGTTTTTGAAGAATCTTTGACGACCTTCCTTGTCATGTCCAAAAGGCTAGCTTGGGGGAGTCCGCGCTGACTAGTAAGGTTCATTCTTCTTTCATTTTTCCTTTCTTCCCATTAAGCATCTCATTACATATTTAGCTTTTGTGCTCACATTGAGGACAATGTGATGTTTAGCCTGGGGGAGGGATTGCATTTTCCCTTTTTGCATTTTAGCTATATTTTTCAAATTTTGAATAAGATAGAGAAGATTTTAGAGAGAAGATTTTTAAAATTTGAACACAATTGAATGCTTTTCATGCTTTGCTTGCTGGTTGGTTACTATGCTATCATGTTACATTTCCCAAACTTAGAGCTTTCAAAAGATAATGATTCAACTTTCATTGAATTTTGCATACATGGGGAAGTCTTGTACACAGTAGGCATGGAATGAATCTATAGATGAGTACGCTTGATCTTGACATTTGGCAAACTACATATATTGTAAGGTAGAACCTCCTTAGACTGGTACATCCATACCCAGTCTCATCTAGGTGTTTGTAGTTCTCCTTGTGATGTGTGTCATGTCAAAACGCATAAGTATGGTTCTCATTTCATTTCTATAAGCATTGCATTCATGATTCATTTGGAAGAACGAAATTGTTCAAAAAGTGATGTTATGTTCAAAAGGAAAAGAAAAAGAAAAGAAAAGAAAAAAATGATGAAAAGAAAAATCGAAAAGAAAAAGAAATAAAAGAAGAAGTTGTGAGTATCTCCTCAAAAATGCAAATCAATAGAAGGAGTTTACCCTTGTGTTTCGTGTGTAATAAGCCAATCCGTTACTTCTGGCTTCGTTATTCGTTTTTTGGGAATTAACCGAAAGTCTGGATTGAGTATTCATTTATCATTGGTCAGTTGCTGGCTCGTCCTAACCTTCACATGACCATAACTATTTGTCCACCTTTCACCCATTTCCCAAAGCCTTCTTCTTATTTTTCGGCTTCTTTTCTATGTGCATTGTGATCTTTGACTTGTGTTTTGAATTGTTTACCATATTAGACTGCGGACACATTTTCATAAGTCGTAGATAGGTGAGTGTCTCAAACATTTACCCATAAAGAAATCACCTTTTACATACATTGAGTGTTCGAGTGTACCGTGAGAGTCCATCTGTCAAAAGATCATGCAAGAGCCGAAATTCTGTAGTGAAATTCTTTGCGCTACGCCGTTATGTAAATCTCAGCCATGTTTATGTATCATTCTTGCCCACGTTGCTTTTGGGTTATGATTCATTATGTTTCCAAAGCTTTATGTTGAGATTTGTTTCTTGATGGTATAGCAGCCAATGTTTGCAACCTTGTCCTGGTATTGTTTGTTATGTTTGCTTGAGAACAAGCAAAGGTTTAGCTTGGGGGAGTTTGATAAGTGCATATTTGTATGATTTTAACCCCCAGTTTAGCTCGGTTTTGTGTGTCATTTGTGCTTTGTTAAGCCATTTTATGATCTAATATCGTCTTCTAGGCGAATTCCTGTGTTCTAACTTGTTTTGTAGGGAAAGTGACGTTTCTACGCCCTTTTTCTATATTCCCGAGCATTTTCCTAGAACACGACGTTTCGAAGAAGAAAGCTTGACCATGTGTAAGGCATTTCAAGAAGGTTCACTAACTTAAGAGAGAAAAGAAGAAAAGACGGTTTCGTAGTTGTCGGAAGATCAATCAATTGGGCGGAAGAATTTATCGCTCTGCATCAAATCCAAGCAACAAACCCGATTGTAGAAGTCAAGGGGGATGTTGGGAGTCGAGTCAAGCAAAGGAAGATGAAGCGTTAGTCAAGAGCTTCCAGAAGACCACTTACCCGATCGGGTAAGTGTGTACCCGATCGGGGATGTGTGCTGATCCAAGCATTGCGGCTCCTTCTTCCTAAATTTGTCTTATGTATTTAATGCCCGACCTCTTCTCCACGAAACCCTAATACTATAAATAGATGCTCTAGCCTAACAACACAACACACCATCCAATACAATAATCTCTTACATAACATCTCTTTCTTTATATTTTCTCTTTAGTTTTAGTCTATCTAGTTTAGATTATCTTCTACTTTTTTCTTTTGTTCTTAGTTTATTTCTGTCCATTTCATATCAAAACATTAGTTTAGTAAGAATTTCAATCTTTGTATCTACTTTGTTGGGTACAAGAGTTGTAATCCAAGGTATGGTATTTCTATGCGAGGGATTTCTATTATTGTTATCGCTTTCATCGTTGATCGTCACCTAGGTATTCCTAATTTATCCTTTGTTTATTGTTCTTTATTACTTTCCATTTGATTGTTATTTTCTATTCATATCGTTTAGATTCATTTTCATGTTGTTATAATCGTAGTTCCATTTTTAGATTATCATATAACGTCGTTATTATCGCCACATAGAGAGTCTAAATTATTGTTAAAATCAACTAAAAATGTCGATCCTAGTTTTCATTGTTAATATCATCGTAGACATAAACATAATCATGAGTGAGTAGTCACCTTTCTAGAGTGTAGGGTAGCCATGTTAGATTGATTAAAAGATGATAATTGGATAAAAGAAATTGTGCTTTTAAAACATTGTGTCTATGCATGTTTGGACTTTAACGATAGTTGACGATTCTTGATCACAATCATTGACTAGTGTGGAATTCTTTTCGAAAGTAGACATACGAGATTTGAATAGACAAAGCATGACATAGTGGATTAAGACCTAGTAAATCGCACAAAAAGCCTGCTAGACCATCTGATCTATGATTGTAATGAACACACCATTCTTACGAACGCGCAATGAATTATTTGCATATCCTAAATCCAATTTCATCAATATGTCAATCTACATGTGTGAACCTACTTCCCTAGATGCTTCTCATTATTATTAAATCATCATTTGCTTTATTGTTTTCATTTTAGTTTGCTCTTATTTTGTTTTTATTTATGTTCTTTATTAGTTTAGAATTCAAAACCTCAAAACCCAGAAAATTGTTAGATAAAACTCAATTGTGAGACGATTCACAATCCGTAGGAAATACCATCTCCCTGAGGATCGACCCCTACTTCCCTAATTACATTAATTTGTTATTAGCCTAGTCTGGGTAATTTATCTTTGTATCGGGCTTGCGACAGGCACGTTCACTTATTATCTAGTTAATAATAAGTTAAGATTATTTGGGTTTAGTCTTGGGTGCAACAAGAAGGAGACCTTCTACTTTGGAGATTGTTTTATGGAGGATCATCGATTAATTTCTTGCTCAAGAACAATAAGAAGGAGTTCTTATTGTGCCCATATTGAACCGAAAAATCCCAATGTAAGGATGTTTTCGTCTTATCTTTTCTTTTATGCTTTTATATTTGCATGCATGATAACTAGATCCTAATTCATTAAGTTAATGTAATTTAATGAACTAATTAGAGGAGTCTAATTAGAGGTCTAGGACTTTCAGCTCGGGAATAGCTATTCCTTGTTACTTCTTGAGTATCTCGACATGCTCAATCATTTGAGTACGTGGGAGCAAAAATTTTGACCATCCTACATGTTAAGGTCGAAAATTAGAGATGTGGCTTCATATTGTACGATCCTAGGACCTCGTGAAAAACATGGTCACGACTTTGGAGTAGATCTCATATGTGGATCATCATCTTTATGAAATTTCTTTGAAGCTCGACATCTATATAGAAGATCAAGACATTCTTGATCGTGGCCGACTTATTTGGGTAGGTCTCATAGCCCTACCTTACGGCGTTAGTTCACCTCGTATTCGGAGTGGTGGGATAAGCCTTGGTGAGATAACGAAGCTTACCATCACTTTTGGCGGCAAGGCAAAGTTGCCCATTCCAATCAAAATTGGAACCATTCTATTCGAGTTTGCATTGATCCATAAAGGATCTAAGCCTTGATAAGGCGGTGAGTTGTGGTGCGGGAGGTCGAACGTCTTAATCGTTTGTCGACATTGCGAATAAATAAGTTTGACTACAAAATAGAAAATGAAAGAAACATCAACATCTATCTTTGTAAATACTTGTAGACATTTTAAAAAAGATTTGGCTTTTTATAATGACTTTTACCCAATTACACAAATGATTCCAAGACCAAAATCCTATATTAACTCGGGTTAACACTTTAATCGGTTCAACCATTAGAATTATTGGTCGATGAAATACTTTATTGTCATCTTTAGCCCGGAACACATGGGCCACGGACCCTAATCTTTCCGTTGAGTTCAACCAAATTTCAATGCAATAACGATTTATTGCCCCACTTACCCAACGTAATAAGTTTAGCACCTCGGTGAGCCGAACCTACTTCTTTATGAAATTGGGATTCATGGGTTCTACTATTTGTTAAGGCTAAGTCTCAATTAATAAAATAGAGGTTAAGTCAATTTATTATCTATCTCCTTTAAGTGAACAAAATTGGTGATCTACTGATAATTATAAATGACATGGTCGATTAAATCGATAAAATGCATGTGTGATTTATATGACGATTTGGCATGCATGTGACATATAAATAAAACTGCAAGCAATAAAATAAGTTCCTAGTATGACCTTCCTATAAATAGAAAATCAAATAATCTATTTACAAATTCGGAAACCAACTCCTTTGGTCCCTTGAACTTCATGTGCACGCCTCCCAAGGACACCGTCTTTTCGGAACACCTTTCCGAATGGCTCCGTGTTTAGGAAACTCTGGAACTACAAATAATTACAAAATGTATAATAAAATTACAAGACTTTCCTATTATACATATGTAAAAATTAAATATAAAAATAAAAATGATACGAGATCACATAAAAATTACAACCGAATCAGTATTCCCTTACATTACGGGTAATATCGATTAAAAACCAAGCCCATACTAAGACAAATTACATAATTCAAAGTTACATAAATCCAAAAATGACATTCATTCATTCAAAATGCAGCATAATTATATGTAAACTAATGCAATAATATATGTGCCAAATCTCCCTAATAAAACATATATCGTATAAAACCCGGTTTTATGGAAATGCGTGATAATAACTACTTAAAACCACAAATCAACAATTAAATCAAATTTAAGTCCAAGTTAATTATCCTAACTGTTTTAAGACTAAAAAATTAGTCTCAACTAATTATTTGACAATAATTCAACTCGATTTTGTATTATTGCTCGATTTTTACCCTTACTCACATAACGTTTATGTAATAATTCCAAATTTAATAACAATAATTTATAAATTTGAAAATTAAAATTTTGAATATTCTTGACATTTCCAGGAACATCATCATGTCAAAATTTTGGTCAAAAATGTTCGAATTATTTTAAAGAAAAATATAGTTGCACTTTATCGATTTTATCAAATAAAATACTCAAAACACACGATAATTAATCTAATTAATTTTCAACTTATAAATCTGCTATGTAAAATATTTATGCAACATATAATAATTTTATCAAGCCCAAAAATTCATTTTAGCTATTTATGCCAAAATAATCACTATTTATGCCTTTTTTAACTATTAAAAAGCATAAATCATGTAAAATAAATCATAATATCTCAAATTTTACATACAGTAGGTAAAATATGCATGTGATATCATACTAAAATTTCATGACCATATGCAAAGTTTAACATTTTTTAGTAAATAAAAGTTCATTTTACCCATTAAAATATGTTTGGTTAATTAAAAATCATTAAATAAAGCAACAATCTTCCATAAATCATCAAAATGACCTAAAACCATATACGGGCAAGAAGGTATATCATTCTTAAAAATTTTGTGACATTATCATACAAATTACTAATTTTCTAGTTTTATTTTGTTACTTTAACTCGTAAAACCATTGTAAAACTGATTGCATGCAACATCATATGCTCTGATACCAATTGTTAGGTTCATATAACTACTCATAAGACTCTTCTTATGACATACTAATAAACTCTTTAATTAGTTTCCAAGATCTAGTGCATGCAAACAAAAACTAAACAAAAATTAGAAAAGAAATCGATTTCCTCACATTGCTTAGGACTTGTAAGGGCACAAGGATAGGACTCCTACCTATCCTTGTTCTTGAACTATTCAATCTAAGGATGAAATTCTTAAGTTCCAAGTGTAGAAACACTCCTTTTGGTTGCACCTAGACTATCACACAAACACCTTCTACCTTGTATTACTAGACAAGATAAGAGGTTCCCTTTATATATATTATTACTACTACTAGTAATCTTTCAAGTATGTGTGTATATGAGATCTTAATAATAAAATAACTTGATTGATTATATTATTCTAGTGAGATAAGTTGTAGAGTTCAAAACACATGAGTAATTATGTGAGTAAAAAGATGAGAACTTATTCTCTCTTCCTCACCTAGGGAGCCGTCAGACATGGGGCATAGCGAGGGGACAAGCATGCCTCACATTTTCCTGTTATCAAAAAGACAAGGGTAGGCTTTAGGTTTATTAGGGTATTAAGTATGTCTTAGCAATTAATCACAAAGCATGAACATCCTAATACCTAACCACCCAAAATACGGCTCCATCATGTATTATGGGATCCCATTTTATCTTTCACATTTTGTCATTTGTCATATGTGTGACATGTGATAAATTGTATGTAATTGTATTTTTAAAATTGTATTTAACAAATTAAATACAATCTTATAACAAATAAGTTACACCTAACACTTCAAGTGACAATCTACAATTACATGTGTGTAAAATGGTTTGTCTCACATGTAGTTAATATAATTTACCACTTATTGTAATCATATTTAACTAATCACTCTTATCTCTAATGTTTCATAAACATTATACAACTTTGGCAATATAACACTTAATTACCATTATGTATCTCATATAATCATATTATAATAAGATGTAATTCTCATATACAGATTGAACTCATTCAATCCAAGGGATTAATTAATCTGTATCGTTATACAATTAATTAACTTTATGATTTGGGAATCGTCCTTTCGGTGTGACCTTAAGGGATCAACTAATCACCACCGTCATACGAGATTAATGTCAAACTCTAATATGTCAATCATTACCGATTAGTGTGGATCATTTGACTATAATATTAATCATCCCTTTTTATTCTTGTTAATGAGATTTAATTAAGTGATCGCACTATTGTTGAGGACACTTACTCCAACAATCCCCCCCCCCCCCCAAGCTAAACACAACATTGTCCTCAATGTGCCAACATTTAAAGTACCCAATGAAACCAAATTTTAATGGCTCAAGCACATAGACAAGAAGGACAAGCGGTTATATTTAATGGGATGCGAGAAATTAAACTATAGTGCAAAGCAAAAAGAACTTACTAGACTAGATAGCCTACCCCCAAGCTAGTATGTATACGGGGGATACCTTCATTCGTCATTCAATCAAGTAAAGGGCCAAACGTTGAAAGCCTTCCGACCTTTCTTTTTACCACGACCACCTCCGGATGCATCACCACTCCCACTAGGCTCATGACTTTGTAGAGGAGTGACATATTCACCTGTTTTGTCCACTTCCAAGTCCATCTCCATAGCTATTATAACCAATATAGCCACCTCTATAGTCGCCTCCAAATCCTCCATGAAATACCTCAACTCCATATTCCGAACCACAGAATTCCGGACCAGTAGCATAATGCGTAGAACTACCTGCATGATGGTTAGAAGGAGGGAATCCACCCGGGGGATAGTGATGAAATGATGGGTGCGGTCCCTGGGGTCGAATTACTCCCTGTCTAGCAAAATTATCATAAATTGGATGCAATGCAATTCTTTGATCATCACAAATGGTTTTAATATTAAGAGTAAGATCACGCATCATATCCATCATGTCTATGCTAGAGGTGGAATGACGTGCTTGAGTTGGTTGAGCTCTTGCACGTCGGTCAATGGTGGAAGTTGTCTCACCTCTAAGTGGCTAGTGATGAATGGGACGAGTAAAGGGGGAATTCCCATGACGGGGTTTGGTATGGACTAAGGCTTAAGTTCACTCTTCTCTTCCGGTAGTCTAATTAAATCATTACTACCAATCTTCCAAACCATGTCCGGATGAGAGTTCCTAAACCAATTACAAGATAAAAAGTAGTCATAGCCAAGTCTATCCCTTCTTTCCCTACTTTCCAAAGGACTCAATTTGGTGGTCTCTTGGTTAAAACGACATACATGATGTGAAATTCTAGTAACTAACCCACCCATGACAATTGATTTATTGGTAGCATTACATTGCTTGGTCAAGTGGCTTAAAATTTGTAGGAAATATTGATCCCCCATTTTTCATCATCGTTAAAATTGAGAAAGGCACCCTAAATCTCGATCTAAATACTCTTCACCGAGTGAGGCTCATTCCTCCCAAAAAAGGTCCACCCCATAAACCTTTACCAAATGCGTATTTCAGGGTAGTGGATAAATTGGCGAGGGGTATGGTCCTAACCTTTGAACGGGTAGTGAAAAATGGATTCCCAAGTCAAATTGGGGAGGTAGCCGTTGGGTGATTCAGTAGGCAAGCCCTCACATTTTAAATCAAATATTTTGGCCAAATTCGCCAAATCCAACCGATAATAATTATTAAAAAACCGGAATGTTACAAAATGGATAAACCCTTCTCGTTTTGATTTGTGAAACTCGAAAGAACTCAAGAACTCAAGTGTGAGCTCGTGAAAGGTTTTGTAATTCATCTTGTAACAAGTCTGCATACCAAGATTCTTAAACAAAGTCTTAGCATTTTATTCAATGCCATTTTTTTTGTAAAGAAGCTTGATTGATAAACTTAGTGGTATTCATACCTTTGTTGCGTAAAAGGACCCAATTATCCCATTGTTGTTTACTATTGAACATGACTCGGGGAAAAGCATGATCATGCCACTCCAGAACATCCGGCATTTCAACATCCTCCGCAGCCCGGGAGGATTCCGCATCACCTCTCGTTCTCTTAGAAGCACCTTGGGTATGAGCTTTGCGAGGTGCCATTTTCTGAAATTTTAAGACAAAAATTTATCTTAAGGCAACCAAAATTCATCCAAACAACAATAATAGAACAAATTAGTGAACTAATTCATCCGATAAACATTAATAGAGCACAACATAAACGATTTCTAGCATAAATAAGTACAAAATCAATTTCCCCCAATTTGAGTTAAGGTTTGAAAAACTTGATTATATTGATTAAAATGGATGAAATTAAAGAGAAATGAACGGGAAACTTACTTGATGATGTTAATGGTGGAATGAAACTAGCAAAATGATGTAAAAAAGGGATGTTTCCTTGTCATTTTAGTGAAGAAATGAAGAAAATATGGTAGAGAAAATACCGTCGGTTTTGACGAAGAAGAGTGATAGAGTGTTGATGTTTTGTTTCGTGTTCTAAAGAAATCGAAAAATAAACCTGGCAACTGCGACCCCGATCAGGGTTCCCAGGAACGTCGTTCGGGGTATACCATTTCTAGCCGCTTTGACTTCTTCGTCCGTGTTTTCAGTTTACGTCCCGTGTTTTGAAAGTTACGTCCCCGAACGGGATTTCGTGCTTGGGGATGCGTAAATTTCCTAATTGAATATTCTTTACTTCATTTTCACCTAAAAATCACAAAAAAATGAACACTGTCAATCTAGTAATTCATTGCTAATTCTGAAAATACTAGAAATTGCAGAAAATTAAAAATAAAATCAAATAGAAGCTTGGGTGGCCTCACAAGAAGCGCTGGTTTGAACGTCCCGCACAAAATATGAAGCTTGAGTCGGTTCAAGCTTCCATGGGGACAGGATGAATGGTAACTTCCTCTATTGTCCCAACGATCGCATTCTCATTGTAGACCTTCAAATGATGGCCATTTACTTTGAAATTTTTGCCATTGGTGGTCATCACTTCAACGGAACCGAACTTGTTGACATTGTTGATGGTATGTGGAAGAGACCACCGCGATCGTAACTTTCCAGGAAATAGCTTAAAGCGGGAATTGAAAAGCAACACCTTATCACCGATTTGAAATTCCTTCTTCAAAATCATCTTATGATGCCATCTCTTTTGTCTTCTTCTTGAAAAGACGGGAGCTCTCATAAGCTTGTAATCGAAACTCGTCAAGTTCATTCAATTGTAATAACCGCTTCTCTCCACTCAATTTGGCTTCCATATTGAGCTCCTTGACCTCCCAATAAGCTTTATGTTTCTTCTCAACGGGGAGATGGCACGCCTTTCCATAGACTAACCTATATGGTGAAGTACCAATGGGTGTCTTATATGCGCTACGGTAGGCCCACAAAGTATCATCGAGCTTCATACTCCATTCCTTTCGTGATTTGGCAATAAATTTCTAACGTATGGAATTGAACTCACGGTTAGAAACCTCCCCTTGGCCACTGGTTTGTGGATGATAAGTGTAGATACCTTAGTTCTACACCTTCCGCCAACCACCCAGTGATGATTGGGCCGCAGGTTTGGTTCATGAAACGATTTATGACAGTTTGTAACTTTATCGTAAAGTGATAGCTCAAACACTTGTGTCTACCCCTTGGTCGTCATCTACACGCCGGTACAGTCATTTTGATAGTCATTAGAGTTCGTTTGGAGTCTGGGTCGAAAACCGCTTCATTTTCCAAAAACCGTTTTAAAATGCCGAGACGAAACGCTCTAGAATATTCTGGAAATTTATTAAATCCTTAAATCTATATTTTTGATTAAATATATCTCGTATCTTTTAAAAGGGAAGTATAGATCTACCACAATTCCGTAATAGAAACGTGGAAATCTTTCTTCCGCAGAAGGAAAATCTCTGGGGAAATAACGCAGCAGGTGCTGCATCCCTTTGAGGGATCGCAGCTCTTGTTGCACGCCTTCCCCATCCTGTTTTCTTATATTTTCGAGATAAGTTTGTGCTGTTCGATAACTCTTCAAACTTTCTACTATAAAAGGGGAGCTTCGTTCTCACTTTTAAGGCATGCGAGTGTTCCGCTCTTCTCTTCTCTTTTTGCTTTCTAAACTTTACTCTAAGCTTTTGACACCTACGTGCTTGATCAAACAACCACGTAAGGTCAGATCCTTCTGAGTACCCGTCACTGTGCATGACCAACCCATTTGACCACTACACAAACAATCAATTTAATTCAATCAATTTAAACCCTCTAACAAGGGCACTTTCTACGTACATTTGAGTCGAGCAATCACTAAACGTTAACTTAGTTAATCTCGTTTCGTCACACATATAAGACTGAGGGTGTAAATACTGTTTTTTTGTATTATTTATTCTTTCGTTCAATTTAATGTAAGATTCACGTAAGAAGTAAGTACAAAACCGATTTCAAAACAAAACCTTTTTTACAAAATCTTTTTAGTAGTCATCTGACATCGAGAAGAAACGCAGTAGCAGTTGCGCCTTCTAGAAGGATCGCAGCGCATGCTGCGCCTCTTCTAGAGGCTGCCCTGCTCCTGCTCCTGCTCTTCTTCTTCTTCTTCTTCTTCTTCTTCTTCTTCTACTTCCTCTGGTTCCTACAATTCTTTTATTCCTTTTCTTTTTTATAATCTTTCATGTCAATCGTTTCGTCTTTAAGTCAAAATTGGGTCTTGGAGATTCGATTTCTTCATATAAAATCTATGGAATTCATTATTGATACAAATCATAGTAATTAATATGTTACATCACTTCTATTCGAGTTATAGGGTTTGTGCATGATGAACGGTTTTTTTCGCGCTCCGCTCAAGCAAAAACAATTTATAAAACCCAACTAATGTGATAGCGTAAGTCGGGGTCGAACCACAAAGGATGGAGGGGTCAACTACAAACTTGAATGTGTCCTATTCTAGCCTAACAAGATTTTAGTGAGGGGCCTAATAACTACTAAACACATCAAATTAAAAGCAACAATTAAAAGCAAATAAAAACATCAAATAGAGCCTAAAACGAGAAAGATTGGATTTTTATCGAATAAAAGGGAAAACTAGGGTGAGTGGTTCATATGGGTAGTATAGTCGGGTGAAAAAGCCGGGTTTAATAGTTGAAGTGTCGTCTAGTCTAGGAAAGTGAATCGAGGCTATCGTTCTTACAATTCCTCCCCAAACCGACTCTAACTAGCTATCGCGTCACTAGATAGGGCTTGCCAAACTAGCGGTTCTACGAAAGACCACGACCTAAGATCTTATGGTAATCGAAACAAATGAGAGAATCATGCAAACTCAAGTAGGCATTTCATCAAACATGTTATAAGCATAGCATGATGAAAAGACAATAATCAACTATTAACCCCAACAAGAACACATTAACTCATACTAGAACCTATAATCCTCCACATAACCCTAGCAAGATTAGTACTCACTCATATTCAAGGGAGATTCAATATTAAGTAAGGATTGCAAAAGGAAATCAACAACAATAAACATCTTCAAATTAATAATGAAAAGATAACAAGAATTGAAATGAAAACTTAATTAAAGATAAGATTAAGTAAAGGAATTATACCAACTTGGAAAAAGATGAGAACTTTGATATAATAACCAAAATTTTGTCACCAATCTTTGAATACAAACCAAGTTCCAACACTAAACCAAGTTGCAATTACTAATTAACCAACTAATTAGCTCATGTATGGAAGATAAAAAGAAGATTAAATGCTAATTCTATGAGAGTTTCAGATCTAGGGTTTCGTGCCCTCTAATTATACAAGAGGATCTATTTATAGGTTTACAAAATGTAGGAAAGATGGGCTTCGAAAGACTTCATGGGCTGGCAAGGTCACGACCCTGAAGGGTGTTTCACGGTCGTGAAAGCAGTCTCACGACCGTGAAACTGCAAGTCACGGTCGTGAGATAAGTGGCAGAGCAAGGTCTTCTTTCACGAACAAGTCACGACCGTGAAACAAGTTTCACGACCGTGACTTAACTTTCACGACCGTGAGATACCTTTCACGCCCGTGAAATGCTCCTTTCCCTTCTTCCTTTGCTTGACTTTGTTGCTTCCTTCCCGGTTTCGCTTGCCATGACTCGGGAGGGCTTTGGCGCATCGAGTAGGGCCCCCAAGGGTATGTGGGGCCCCCAAGGTATGTCGTGGGTCCTCCGAGTGATTCACCTTCTTCGTTGTCGATCAAAACTAGGTAGAAATCGTCTCAAATGACGGTTTACCTACAAAGACAAAATAAAAGCGATAAATATGCTAGAAGAAGGTAAAACACGTAGAAACACTCTTAGGGAGCGTTAAAGGCAAGCAAAACGAGACAAAAAGGGGTGAAAAAGTAGGGCAAAATGACACTATATCAATGCATCCTAGGGTTGCGTTGCTATGAACGTCTCCTAGGGTTGCGTGAAGAGGAGAGGAGAACGACCCTTGGTCCGTTGTACTCCTTGGATCAACCTAGGGTTTTTAGAACAGATATTTCAACAACATTTTAGGATGAAACAATAAATATTTTTCTTAGAGAAAAAGCTAGGGTTTTAGAGTTTATATCTCCTATGCGTCTACTATAATTACTCCATTGATCTCAAATATGCAACAAGACTTTTTATGCACATTTGAGAGAATTTTAAAAATTGATTTTAAACAAATTTTGAGCAAAATATTTATTATTTTTATTATTTGTTTCGAAAAAAGTCAAGCATCAACCTTTTTCAATCACTCGAGTGAAATATGTTATTGGATAATAGTACATCACATAATCTTACTCATTCTTTAACGAGAACTTGTGTGAGTTATATTGTACTTTCTTATTAACGTAAGGTAGTATAGAGTATTTAACGATACTCAATCTGAGTTATAATAATAGTTAATTATACGAGTGGGTTGATAACTTTTGTAGTCCGTAGAGAGGTACTAAGAATTATTAATCGAGAATAGTGGACGTAGGTTTCGATTTGTGAAACTGGACCACTTCAAAAATCTCTTGTGTCCCTCTTTATTTCGTTATTTCATTATTTCGTTACTTGCATAATACATTGATTAACTAATTAGTTTATTTTAATCAATAAAATCAAGTAATTAATTATACATTAAATAAATCGAAAAAATGGGCTAGTTTTTAATACTCAATTCACCCACCCTCTTTCTTTCGTATTCGATCAATATACTCTACAACTCGTATCAGAGCTTGGTGCTCTTGATTGCTTTACAGCAAGGAGTCTGATCCTTTTATCTTTTTGTTTATCTATTTTCCGCTACATTTAATTTTATTTCAATGGATTCCAAATACCTAAAGTGTCCCGTATTCAATGGGAAGAACTATGGTTTATGGAAAAATATGATGACCCATTACATTAAGGGTAACGACTGGGAGTGCTGGCTAATCATTCAGAATGGTCCGAATAAGATTATGATTGGATCTGTAACTAGCACTTCCACCGAAAAGAAGGAAGAGGACTATGTTGAGGCGGATTATAAGAAAGCTGAGAAAAACTCAAAAGCTATAGCACTTCCACCGAATAAGATTATGCTTGGTCTGCTGCAAAACGACATGATTGCTACCGATTTTGATTGATTCTCATCTAGTTCATTTGCCAAGGAAATATGGGACGGTCTAGAATTAGCCTATGAGGGGACTACTGTTAACAAAAAGCAACGTATCGCATTGCTAATGGGAAAATACTAATTGTTCTCTGTGGAGCAAAATGAAACGCTTGATAGCATGACCAGTCACTTCTCTCGTATCGTCAATGTATTGAAAAATATAGGAAGAACTTTTGACTCCGAGGAAATTGCTAGAATGATCCTTAGAAGTATGTCCAAACGATGGAGACCGAAGGTGACGGTAATAGAGGAGTGTAAGGACCTATCTAATTTATCCTATCAAGAGCTACTCGAAACCCTAATGGCTCACAAGATTAGTTTTGATCAGGATGACGCGGATGCAAGTAATAGCAAGAAAATGAACTTACAAGCTGAGTCCAGCGAAAAACAAGATTTAGATCTTGAAGATGAAACAGGGTTATTTGCTAAGCATTTTAAGAAAAACTTCTTCAATCGAAAATAAGGAAAAACGCCTAACATTAACTGTGGTACACAGATTAGCGACCACGTGTTAGGCTGTGTCGTGAGGAACCACGGTCGGGCGCGCTTGAAAAGGGAAAAACGTAGAAATACGCATTTGTGGAGTCGCCACCAACTTTTGTGGGAAGTTAAAACCGTTCGAATACTTTATGCCATGTCAAGACACAAAGTAATGACATGAACACCAAGAACTCGTTACCCTTAGCATTCTATGTTTAGAATGACTCTCGTGGATGCCAATGAACACGGGTCCTCACGGAGATCTGGTGTAAGGGGTGAGGGTACGTATTAGGAATTTCTTTAATAAAACACCTAATCTCGTCCGCCTCGATAGCAGCCTCTACTAATGATTAGGGAAACTCTTCTCTACTTGATATGTTGTCAGTTATATGCATCCTATGCAACAACAACATTTTAAACTTAGCATTTGAATTTAGACTATGTCGGTTGAACATGTAGTTTAACAATCAATTATGTCGAAATAGGAATTTGATTGATTACATGCGAGAAGAAAATTAAATCATACAATCGTTGTAATAATTAATGGCTAGATAAAATTACAAAAGAATTAAAAAGATTACAACGGATCTTGGAATCTATGTCAGAAATATACCCAAAAGAAATATTTAAAGAAAAGAAATAATAAGAACATTAACAGACGGATTAGTAGTGATACTAGACGACAAAGGAAGTACAGAGACATAAACCAACCCAGAACAGACGCAACACCTGATGCGTCCTCTAGAAGAGGCGCATCACCCGGTGTGTCTGTTCTAGTGGTGGGTTCTGGCTGTGAAGCCAGAATCGCGATTACTTAGTGTTCATTGGTGATTTTATGATTTCTTGTCGATCCAAAATTGGAGTGAAAGTGGTTTAATTAACTAAATTACAACACTAAAACCCACTAATATTGACTATTAGGGATCTAAGTCAAGGATTAAAACATCTAAATATGAAAAACTATGTTTAAAAGACTACTTTATACACAAAGAAAAGACTAAATAAAAGAAGTTTTGAAAAGGATTTAACATACTTCCGACATGAATCTTACATGAATTAAATAATGTACAAAATAAAATACAAAAGATGGGATTATTACACCCTTAGACTTACATGTTAACGAAACGAGATTAACTAAGTTGCCTTTTAGTGATAGCTCGACTCGAATGTAAAGAAAGTGCCCTTGTAAGAGGATCGAAAATCGATTGAAAGATCGATTATGTGTAGTGGTCAAATTGGTCGGTCATGCAAAACGAGACGGGTACCCAAAGGGATCCGATCTCACGTGGTCTATTAATGAAGCACCTAGATGTCAAAATGCTTAGAGCAAGGGCTTGAATGCAAAGAGAGAAGAGAAGGGGCGAAACACTCGCGTGCCTTGAAAGTGAGAACGAACATCTCCTTTTATAGGGAAAAATCCCAAGAGTTTTGGAATAACTCGAACACAGAAAGAAATCTATAAAATATTTCATAAACAGGGAAAATAAGCCTGGGGAAGAGGCGCAGCAGGCACTGCGACTCTTGGAAGAGGCGCTGCAGGCACTGCGACTCTTGGAAGAGGCGCACCATCTGCTGCGTCATTTCCCAAGCAGTTTCCTGCTTTGAAAGAAAGATTTCCGCGTTTCCTTTATGGAATTGCGGTTTATTTCCAATTATTTCTAAATAAAATACGGATATATTTTACCAAAAAATATAAGTTTTAATATATTAATATCTGGAATATTCTCGAGCGTTAGACTCGGTGTTCTGAGGCGGTTTATAGAAAATGAAGCCGTTTTTGACCCGGAGTCCAAATAAACTCTAATGATTGTCAAATCGACCGTATTGGGACGTAGATGACGACCAAAGGGGTAGACACAAGTATTTGAGCTATCACTTGACGATAAAATTATGAACACTCATAAATCGTTTCGCATACGAAACAAGCGGTCCAATCATCACTAGGTGGTTGGCGGATGGTGTAGAACTGAGGTATCTACAGAGCCCCATCTTGACTGAGGCTTCGACAAGGGAAAAGTCAATGTATAGCCATCGGGTCAATCCATGATTACAACCTGACGACTATGGCGATGTGAGGCGGTTCAAGGGGTCTGAACTAAGGATCTTTCGTCGGGAAAATTTTAAAGTCTGTTGACCATCGGGGAACGAAAGCTTGCCAGCCATAAGAAGGAGTAATACCTGAGCATCTTCTTATTTGGACTAAGGTGCGATGTGAGGCACGCCAGCCGTCTGAATATGGCGCGTAACAAGGCTCTCCAGCCGCTGGGGATAGGATGCGTAATGATGCTCGCCAGCCGCTGGGGATAAGGTCACATGTGAGAATAGGCATGTCTTGTGTTCAAGTGAACTCTCGTTGGGGAAACATATGTTGAAACTTGATATATGGAAGATTCTGTCATGATTAAATCATTCCGAGAATCTGCTCGGTCGTGGCGAGCAGAATTATGGTAATAAAAGAAGGGCCCATTGTTTGTATGTCCGGAAGGTGGGTATCTGCTGAGATGATAACATCACGCGATGGTTTTGAAGCATGTCAAAGCCCGGGTTATACGGAAGACTCTTTGAGTATTGAATCATTTCGGGGAATCTGCTCGGTCGTGGCGAGTGACATCCTGCTGATAAAAGATGGGCCCACAGATTGTATGTCCCGAATGGGGGGTGTCTCGAGAATTGCTTGTTTGTTCTTGTTTTATTTTTTGAATTGAATTCAGAAGTGATTAACGATTGTCAATTACAGACTTATTTGAATTGATTGGATTTGAAAAGTGACGAATGGTCGTCAATTGAAATTTTTTGTTTGAATTGATTTGATTTTAAAGAGAGATCGAGGTGGCAGGCGTCAAGCCCCTAGCTTACCTTGAGGTGTTTGTTTTTGTTGTGTTTTGAATTGGTTTGAGAAGTGGCAAACGATCGTCAATTAAAGAGCTATTTGATCTGTGTATGAGATCGAGGTCGCAGGCCTCAAGCCTCCAGCTTAACTCGAGGTGTTTGAATTGAATTATTTGAAGAAATGACGAACGATCGTGAATTAAAGAGTTGTTTAAATTGATTTGAGATCAAGGTGGCAAACGTCAAGCCCCCAGCTTACCTAGAGGTGTTTGAATTGAATTATTTGAAGAAATGACGAACGATCGTCAATTAAAAAGTTTTTTTTTATTGATTTGAAATCGAGGTGGCAGGTGTCAAGCCCTCAGCTTACCTCGAGGTCTTTGATTTGAAAAATGACGAATGATAATCAATTGGAGATTTGAATTGATTTGAAAAATGACGAATAATCGTCAATTGAAGAATTTCTTTGATTTGAAAAATGACGAATCATCGTCAATTGAAGAATTTTTGTTTTGGGCAAGAGCCCCCAGTTTTATGTATATATTTGAGGTGTCTTTGATGTTGAGTGTTCTTCTTATTCCTGCAGGTTAACCAAAAAAGAGGTTTTGGTAGACGATAGTTTCTGCCGTCATGTTGCCGAAATTCACATAGAAATCACATAATCACATGTAGCATATTGATGGCCTAAATTGGCGCAAAACGGGCTACCCCCTCAAAAGATGTTTTTGAAGGAAATGTATAAGTGTTTGAAATGACCAGACATGTGTGAATGTTTGAAACGACAAGATATGTGAAAGTGTTTGAAATAAAGAAAGAGGAGTGAAATGATTCCCCTAAAAAGATGAAAGCAAATGAATAAGTGTGCTCATTTGGCGGGTGTGTCGTTTTCCGTCTTGAAAAGCGAACATTTAAAATAATATGTAGAATCCTGTGAAGGATTGCCTACGTATTCATGAAAATGAAATCAAACCGTGTGCGTAGTTCGAAAGGGTTGAATAATTTGTTCGAAGCAAGAAATTGTAATGGAGTAAGAAAAGGGTAGTATTTGATGACATGAGGATATGAGGATATGCAAATGTCAAAATGCAAGAGCATAATGACATTAATTTTGACTGGATAGGGGCCGAATTTATTTCGTGTCGCACGAGCGGCATGAGAGTTACGCTAGGCGTGTCTTTTTTTTTTTTTGACTTGAGAATTTGAATGAGTTTTTCCCTCTTTAAAGTAACAAGCTCGGCGAATTACGCAAAACTAATACAATAAAAACAAAATACTTTTGTGACCGTATAAGCTTAGTGTACATCCATCGAATTATTAGATTCTTAAAAAAGGGTGATAAAAAATGGAATGGAGTGGATGGTTCTAATGGTGTTAGTGTTAGGTTTATATACCTACTCATAAGACTCTTCTTATGATTAACTAATTAACTTTTTAATTAGTTTACGCAAGATCTAGTTACATGCTAATAAAGTAAACAATATGAAGAGAAGAACGGTTTTCTCACATTGCTTGTGTCGAGTATGGGCACAAGGAAATGACTCCTTTTTCTCCTTGTTTTTGAGCTAATAGATCTAGGGATGAACTTCCTAAGTCCCAAGTGTAAAGACACTCCTCTTGGATGCACCTAGACTATCCCAAATCGTCTCCTTATCACACAATGCTAGATGTGACAATAAGCATCCTTCATCTTATTATCACTACTACAAATAGTAATATAACTTGGTGTGTGTATGTATGAGAATGTAGTAAGAACAACTTGTATGTGCTTATTTTCTAGTGAGATAAGTTAATCAACAAACACACATAATGTAACACCCGCAAATGTACCCTATTTTTATAGTAAAAATATTATACGAATACTTTACAACGAAATTTAGTTTTAGTCTCGAATTAAATTTCCCATGTCTAGTTTAGAATTTCCGAGTTCGTTTTCGGACTTTACGCGAGATTCCGAGTAAGTTACGTCTTAAGACGTTTATGGGTTTTTTCCCATACTCCTTCATATTCCCTTTAAACCCTAACTCCCTTACATTCAACTTCTCCTTCTTCCTCACGAAGTAACCACCAAAACCTTAACCTACATATTTGCTCAAGCTTAATATCGACTCTACTCCTTCAATTCTCGCTCAAATTCACTAGACTTTGTCTTAATCTTTCCCTCTCATCGTCCTCTATCTTAATTGTTAATAAAATTACCGTCTTTCTCGCTTTTCAGTTTATCCGTCTTTCTCAAAGGTGAATTATATTCATCTTTTATTGTATAATTGTAGGTGGTGACCTCCAAGACCTTGACAAAGACTACTACTTGATAGAAGAGGACCTCGACGAGGATTGAAGATGCGAAAAGGTAATGGTGAAGGGTTAATCGATATCTTTACGTGTTTTAATGTGTTTTCTATGTTATTAATCGTAATTAGAATAGGATTAGTAATCATAGGAATTGTGTTGTTGATGATAGTTGTTGTTAGTTGATAACTGATAATGAGAATTGATGATTTATGATGTTAGTTGTTGTTGGTTGTATGATGTTTGGGATGAAGAAGATGAATTTCGTGCATAATATACCCCAGCCGGCCGACCGGCAGCCTGTCAGCTGACCGGGTGGGGAGTGGCTGTATATTGTTTGTGTTACGTAAACGTTTTGGTGTTATATAGGACTCAGCCGGCCGACCGGCAGCCGGTCAGCCGACCGGCTGAGACCCATCCCATATGTCTTCATTTTTCTCAATTGATATTGGTCCCAGCCGAGTAGCCGGCAGCCGGTCCCTTTGACCGGCTGGGACACGCTGCATTTTCAATTGTTTTGCAAGTATGACATTGGTGCCAGCCGGGTAGCCGGCAACCGGTCCCCTTGACCGGCTGGCACACGTTGCCAGCTCATTTGTAATTCTTTCTTATGGTTTCATTTATAATATTTCAGATGGTTCGTTTATCGTATAAATTTACGTAATGACTTTAAATATTAATGTTTCGAGTATATGATATTCCTTTCGCTTGTATCGCATGTTTTGTGACGGTTTTTTTCATATATCCCACTTTGAGTCGGTTTTACACATGTTATGGTTTGAGCACTATTGTTATGTGCTTTGTACTATCATTCCCCCGGTTACCTCTTCGATCGTAAGGGTGGAATGTCGGAACGAGGAGTGTATCCTTACTGCTTAATTGCATGTGTTAGTGGGCATATGACGACGTTGTTGGGAGGCGAACGCTATACGTTGGTCGACCCGGCCGTCAAATGTTGTATACTTGCGAGGTGGTGTCATTGCATGTAGCGTACCGCTTGTTATGATGCGTGTGCTCTTTTCCGCCTCTTTCGTGAAGGTTGACCGAATTTGGGGTACTCGGCTTCTATGTATGACCGAGTCTTGGATGCGAAATATCATCGCATGTCGAATCGGAAAATGTTTATTCCGAGAGTCTGGCCAGGTTTAGACTAGGACCGGATATTATTATCGTCGTCCTACCGGGAGGAAATTAGTCTACATATACGAAATGTTGAATCGTGTATGCGTTCAGGGGAATGCCATCCCGTGGATGCGATTTTAATCATTCTTGCCATGTACATGGTGCTAGTGCGTGTCATTTACCGTGAGAGATGTTGTCAACGTATTCGTATGTTTGGATGGATGATTATATGATTGATTATTTGTGATCTTTGGATGACTTGGCATGGTTTGTTTGTTGAGTCTCAATCTTATCAAACTTATGCCGCTAACGGTGAGATGCAAGCCCTAGTGAGTGTATGGTTGCCTAAGAGTGTCTTCCCCGAGTCTATCTATAATATGATGGTTACGGTTTTGTACTTCATGTATCGATATCCTTATATATTGAATTGCCTATTTATCCTTCTCGTATTTCACATGTATATTTATATATGCATGCTTCTACTTTCGTATTACCGTTTAAGTATGTTTAATGTGATATGGCTGGGAGAACCCGGAGTTACTCCCCACTGACTGTGGCGTTCATGTTTTTCATGGATGAACATGTTGCTTGATTGGATGGATTTTTGCTTGTGGTATTTTGGGTTCGGGTGTGAGCTAGCGGGCGTTGGCCTGGATGAATCACCTCTAGACGTTGTTTAGCTAGTTTGCTAATAACTTTGATATTTGATAACATTTTGAGAGACTTCGTCTCTTTGTAGTATATTCTAATTTGGTTTGTAATTTTTTTGACATTCCTCGTATTTTTATCTTAGCATGTAAAAAGTTTTAAAAACACCGTATTTTCCGCTATATAAATCACATGCTTGTTATGTTTTATTTCCGCATTCGCGAGGGTTGTCACACATAACTTCTTTATGTGAAGTAGAGAAGATAACTTATTCTTTTTTGGTGAAAATGTAAGTAATCATTAATCAATGGCCCAAAATAGAGGCAAGCACCTATTACAACTTACTGGAGAGAGGATAACTAGGAAGCATCCAATCACAACTACATCAATACATCAACAGAATGATAACAACAATTAGCTAAATGAGTCCAATTCGAGTACAATACACTAAGTGTGTATGCTTAATACCACTCTTCATCACTCCCATCAGACGTATTTTGCACTCCTTCTGCACCTTGGAGATCAAAGACACTTGACAAGTAACATACCCTTCAGCATAGCAAATGTTTCTAACTTGCCAAATATTATAAAGTACAGCATTCACTAGCTAACAGATTAATAACCTCCTGAACCCTGAGGTCCTCATGAGTTTGAGCATAGTACCAGCAGTAAAAGGGTAGTCCACCCTGATGTGCAGCCAATCAACCAGCAGCTGCAAACATTGCTTAACATAATAGCAGTCTTTAAATAAATGGATATGAGACTCCTTTACAGCATCACATAGATAGCAATCCTGCTGTTGAGAGATGCCCAACTTATGGAGCCTATCTAGAGTCAATAATCTCTCCTTCTTCAAAAGCCAAATAAAGAAGGTGTGCTTCTGAATATTGAACCTGTTCCAGACTTCAGTGTACAAGGAAACAACATAATTATCTTTTGTTGCAGCAAGCCAATGATAACCTATGGAGATAGTATACTTCTCATCCTTACCCAACCATTGTTCATTAGAGAATGCCACCTTAAACTTGTTCTTAACCTCACAAATTTTCCTCCAAGCCCAAGAAATATTGATTGAAGGCTCATAATCAAGCCAAGGTCTTCCCTTAAGATAAATTTTGTCCACCCATTTTATCCACATATGATCTTTCTTGATAACAAGCCAGCGTACCAGTTTGCCTATATCTGCCAAGTTCCACACACTACTATCTAGCAGACCAAGGCCCCCATTCTACTTCCCTTTACACAGTACATCCCAAGACACAAGTGGGGCCTTAGATGAGGAGTCAGACCCATTCCAAAGGAAATTCCTAAAGAGAGCCTTAATTCTATCCATTACTCCCACATGTAGAACAAAAAATTGGGACCAGTAACGGTGGATAGTAGATAAGACAGACTTAACAAGAATAAGCCTACCAGTATAAGATATTTTCCTGCTATTCCACCCCCTAATGTTAGCAATCATTATTTCCACTAAGACATGACAATCTATTTTACTGAGTCTCTTGTGAGAGACAACCACACCAAGGTACTTAAAAGGTAACTTTCCTCTCTTAAAACCAATAAAGTTTAGGATAAACTCAGCAATATCAGGTTTAATTCCATTCGAGATCACATCAGACTTATCAGAGCTTATATTCAAACCAGAAACACTAGAATAGTACAAGAAATTTTCCTGAATAATAGCAATGGATCTAATATCTCCTTTGCAAAAAATTAGAACATCATCAGCAAACATAAGATGAGTCTGTTTGATCCTATTGCACAGTGGGTGAAATTTAAAGCTAGGCAAGGCACAAGCCACATCCATCAGAAGACTAAGGTACTCCATGCAGATAGTGAAAAGTATAGGGGAAATAGGGTCACCTTGCCTCAACCCTCTCTTCCTAGGGAAAAACCATTAGGTTGACCATTAATAACAATAGAATAAGAAGGAGAGGTCACACAAGCCATAATAAGACCAATCAACTGAAAAGGAAAGTTCAAATTCGCCAGCATCTTTCCTATAAAATCCAAATCAATTGAATCATAAGCTTTCCTCAAATCAATTTACATTAAACACCTAGGGGACACACACTTTCGAGTATTCAACCTCACAATGTCCTGGCTGATAAGAATGTAACCCAAAATGCTCCTTCCTTTGATGAAAGCAGCTTGAGCAGGATTAGTGATGTTGTTAAGACCAAAAGAAACTCTCTCACACAGACTTTTAGAGATGATTTTATACAGTACATTACAACATGCTATTGGTCTAAACTGAGTTACATTAACAGTATTCTCCACCTTAGGAATCAAAACAAGATAAGTAGAGTTAATTTGCCTTAGGAGCTTACCAGACTAAAAGAAATCCTGAACAGCAAGAATGTTCTCCTCCTTCACCACTTCCCAACCAGCTTTAATAAAGCAACTTGAATACCCATCAGGCCCCGGACTCTTATCATTGGGAATGGGAAACAGAACCCTCTTAATATCAACCTCAGAAGGAGTAATACACATACCATCCCAAACAGACTCATCAATTCTAGCACCTTGAGTCACAACGTTAGGAAAGAAACAACTAGTACCCTTAGAGGACCCTAGAAGATCCTTGTAAAAGTTAAAAAAGGCCTGAATAATTTGATCACGTTCTTTACAGACCTCGCCTGAAGCTGATTCAATAATCATTACCTTATTTATAACTTGTCTCTGCCTAATAGCTTGATGAAACAAGGAGGAATTACAATCCCCTTCCTTAGCCCAAGAGCATTTAGACTTTTGTCTCAAGAACTCATCACGAGCTGCATCCAACAGAATAAAATTGTTCCTTGCCTGATATTCAATATCCATAAACCTAGTATTTCTAGGATCACCCTGCAGATTTACTTGATACTTCTTGAGCACCTTAAAAGCAATATCTGCATTTCTCTCAATATCACCATATAGATTATTATTAAGAGCCTTGAATTGATACTTCATATTCTTCATCTTTTTCACCACTCTGAACAAAGGAGAGCCATAAACATACTGCTGCCACCCGCTCTTCAGGATTCTCAGAAATTCTTCAGTCCTAGTCCACATATTAAAGAATTTAAAAGGACGGCTATAGGAAGACTTAGTACTACCATACTCAACAATACAAGGGCAATGGTCAAAGTTGTTGGAGTGAGTGTCCTCAACAATTGAAACACCTGGAAATGTACCCTATTTTTCTAGTAGAAATATTTTACGAAATCTTTTCAGCGAATTTAAGTTTTAAATTAGCTTTTTATGTTTCGAGTCGAATTTAGAATTTCCGAGTTCGTATTTGGAATTTTCGCAAGATTCCATGTGAAACCCGTTTTAAGGCGTCTTTGACTTTTCTTGACTTTTGAGTCGTCTTTGACTTTTCTTGACTTTTGAGTCGTCTTTGACTTTTCTTGACTTTTGAGTCGTCTTTGACTTTTCGTGACTTTTGAGTCGTCTTTGACTTTTCTTGACTTTTGAGTCGTCTTTGACTTTTCTTGACTTTTAAGCCGCCTTTGACTTTCGTTGACTTTTCCGACTCACCCTTTACTTATACTCCCTCATAACCTATTTTTCCCTCACAACTCAACATCTCCTTCTTCCTCATCAAACACCAAAACCTAAAACCCTCTTTGATCCGATCTTATAATCATCATACCGCATTCGTTCTTTGACGGAATTCACGTAAGTTCGTCTTATTCTTCCCCTCTTAGCTTCATCTATCCGTATTAGTAATAAAATTACCGTCTTTCTCGCTTTTTAAATTATCCGTCTTTCTCAAGGTGGAATTTATTCATCTTTTATTCCTAATTGTAGGTGGAGACTACTAGGAAGGCTTAGTAATTGATTAAAGACGCGTAAAGTTAACGTGAAGGGTTACTCGGTATCATTTACGTGTTTTACATGATTTCCATGTAGAAATTCGTATTTAGAATACAATTAGAAGCTTAGCAATTATGATTTTTATGATGATTGTTGTTGTTGATGATTGTTGATGATGAATATTGTGTTGATAGTTGATAGAAGTGAATTATGAAAATTGGAAATGATTAGAAATGGTGTGGTTGTTCTCGGGTGACCCGTGCAAATTCACAGCACTGACCCTTTTTGTTAGAATGCTCATATCTCCTTCGTTACTTGCTTGTGTTGGGCTTGTGACCACTCGTTGGAACCGTAAGAGGATAAGCTATCACCTCGACTTGGAATTTCTGAATTCCCATATCTAGAACTATAGTTATGACAGTTTGAAGTGAACCCTTGTATAAGTTAGTTTCCAAACTTGTTGTTTTGGAGAGTTATCTATGTTTCTTAATTATTATGCTTCTTAAACTTGGTCTAATGCTTGGGTATCATGTATTGAGTCATGTTTTGGATTTATGATATCTCTTTCGCATGTATCACATGTTTTGTGACGGTTTTTGCTTGTCCCACTTTGAGTCGGTTTTTACAAATGATACGGTGAGCACTATTTTGTCTTGTACTTTGTACTCTCATTCCTTTGGCTACCTTCCCGTTCGTAAGGCTGGAATGTCGGAACGGAGAGGTATCCTACTGCTTAAATGCATGTGTTAGTGGGCATATGACGACGTTGTTGGGAGTTGAACGCTAAGCGTTGATCGACCCGGCCGTCAAATGTTGTATACTTGCGAGGTGGTGTTATTTGCATGTAGCGTACCGCTTGTTATGAGGCTTGAGCTCTTTTCCGCCTCTTTCGTGAATTGATCTACCGAATTTGGGGTACTCGGCGTTTTCTTTTGTAAGACCGAGTATTGGATGCGAAACGTGATCGCATATCGAATCGGAAAATGTGATTCCGAGAATCTGGCCAGGTTTAGATTAGGAGCCTTATTATCGTTCCTACCAGGAGGAAATTAGTCTACATATACGAAATGTGAATCGTGTATGCGTTCAGGGAAATGTGATCCCGTGGATGCCTTTTAATCATACTTGCCATGTACACGATGCTAGTGCGTTTCATTTACCGTGAGAGTTGTCGTCTTTGAGTCGTCGTTCTTTGAATGCGTGATTTCATGATATTATTCATGGTCATTGCATGATTGGACACCGTCAATGTCTTGGTTCGTGAATGGATGATAATATGTTGGATTTATTGTGATCATCGCATGACTTGACTTGGTTTTGTTTGTCGAGTCTCAATCTTATCATCTTATACCGCTAACGGTGAGATGCAAGCCCTAGTGAGCGTATTCGGTTGCCTAAGAGTGTCTTCCCGAGTCTTTGAATAACATGATGGATTCGGATTTGTATTCCATATGTCTTATCATTATATATAGAATTGCCTATCTATTCTTATCGCAACTCACATGTATATATATATGCATGCTTTACTTTTGTATTTCCTTCTATGTACGTTTAATGTGATATGGCTGGGAGAACCCGGAGTTCCTCCCCACTGATTGTGGCGTTCATGTTTTTCATGAATGAACAGGTTGCTTGCATGGATGGCTTTTTGCTTGACTATTTTGGGTTCGGGTGTGAGCTAGCGGGCGTTGTCCCTGGAAGTTTTCACCTCTAGACGATATTAGCTAGTTTTGCTAAACACTTGTTCTTTGCTAACATTTAAGAGACCCCGTCTCTTTGTTATTTTCCGCACTTAGTTTGTAATATTTTGACACTTCTCGTTTTATTTTGCTTGCATGTATAAAAGTTTTTAAAACTTCACATTTCCGCTATATATTTCACATGCTTGTTTGTTTTATATTTCCGCATTCGCGAGGGTTGTCACAACAATAGTGCGATCACTTAATTAAACCTCATTAACAAGAATACAAAGGGATCATTAACATTATAGTCAAATGATCCACATTAATCGGTAATGATTGGCTTACTAAAGTTTGGCATTACTGTCATATGACGGTGGTGATCAGTTGATCCCTCGAGGTCACACAAAAAGGACGATTCCTTAATCAAGAATATTAATTAATTGTATAACGATACAGATTCATTAATCCCTTAAACAGAACAAGTTTACAAGTGAGAAATATATCTTGTTATAATATGATTAAATAAGATTCAATAAATATATTTGTTATATTAAGATGTTTAATGTTAATGAAACATTTGAGATAAGCATGACTAGTTGATCATAATTACAAATAGTTGTAGATCGTATCAACCAAATACGAGATGACCCATTTTATATCTATGTGATTATAAATTATTACTTAAAATGTTAAGTTTAATTTATTTGACATGAAATTG
The DNA here is from genome assembly GCA_022085475.1 of Heliosperma pusillum. NCBI lineage: Eukaryota > Viridiplantae > Streptophyta > Magnoliopsida > Caryophyllales > Caryophyllaceae > Heliosperma > Heliosperma pusillum. The sequence goes on from JAIUZE010018780.1 coordinate 31,140, forward strand.
TATTTAAACTAGTGAAATACATATTTTTATTATAAGATAACATGTCACATGTCACATGTCACATGTCACATGTCACATGTCACATATGTGATAATTGACAAAATCACAAAATAAAATGGACACCGATGTTAACATTGGTGCACCGGTTTTATGAAGGATTGGGTATGATTTAGGCTTTACCTTTTGCTCTAATCTAGATTAAGCATAATGATTAGTAGCCTTAAACCTATAGCCACCCTAATCCATTGTTTAGACAAAAAGTAATCAGCATGCTCATTACTCCCTATGTTGGCCGGTTTTTTGTGTCCAAATAAGAGGATGTTTTCCTCTTATGAACTCAGTTAAGAACATCTCATAAACATACTTACTTCTTCTCACTAGAAAATTAGAAAAGTTAAGAAACTCAAGAAGTTTCATATAACTTATTCTAACAGCTTAAACACGGATTATCTAAGGTAGAAATCTCAAGTTTCTTGACTTGGTTTAAGGGGATCTTGTTTGTTGTTCTGATAAAACAACATTCAAGAGATTAAGGGTAAGTCTAGGTGTAAATTATAGGAGGGTTCCGACTCTTGGAGCTTTTGGAAAATCATCCTAAATCATCTAGCTCAAGAACAAGTACAAGAAGGTGTCTTGTACTTGTGCCCATACTCAAATAATAATCAATGTGAGGAACTTTTTGTTTCTCTATTTCGATTTATATATTTAGCATGTAACTAGAAATATCTTAAGTGTAGGTATATGAATCTAACAATTGGTATCAGAGCATAAGATGTTGCATGCAATCGGTTTTACAAGGTTTTTACGAGTTAAAGTAACAAAATAAAACTAGAAAATTTAGTGATTTATATGATAAAGTCACGAAATTTTAAGCATGAAATACCTTCTGGGCCTAAAATTGTTTTAGGTCATTTTGATAATTTATGGAAGATTATTGCTTTATTTAATGATTTTTAGTTAAATAAATCTATTTTAATGAGTATTATGAATTTTTATTTGTTAAAAATAGTTATAGTTTGAATCTGGCCATGAAATTTTATTATGATATCACATGCATATTTTCCCTACTGTATGTAAAATATGAGATAAATTTGATTTCTTTTGCATGATTTATGTTTTTTAATAGTTAAAAAGGCATAAATAGTGATTATTTTGGCATAAATAGCTAAAATGAATTTTTGGCATGAGAAAATTATCATATGTTGCATAAATATTTTAAATATCAGATCATAAATTGAAAATTAATTAGATTAATTAGATTAATTTTCGTGTGATTTTAGTATTTTATTTCATAAAATCGATTAATAGCAATTATATTTTTCTCTAAAATGATTCAAAACAATTTTGACCAAAATTTTGACATGAAGATGTTCCTGGAAATGTTCCAGAATATAAAAAATTTTAATTTTCAAATTTATAAATTATTGTAATTTAATTTGGAATTATTGCATAAAAGTTATGTTAATAAGGGTCAAAACAGAGCAATAATGAAACCCGAGTTGAATTATTGTCAAATAACTAGTGGAGACTAATTTTTGAGTCCTAAAAAGTTAGGGTAATTAACTTGGACTTAAATTTTATTTAAGTATTTAAGTGTGATTTTAATTGGTTATTATCACGCGTTTCCATAAAACCGGGTTATATACGATATAAAGTTATTAGGGCGATTTGGCACATTAATATTGCATGAATTTACATATAATTATGCTGCATTTTGAATGAATGAATGTCATTTTGATTTATGTAATTTTTGGAATTATGTAATCTGTTTTAGTATAGCCTTAGTTTTTAATCGATATTACCCGAAATGTATGGGAATATTGATTCGATTGTAATTTAATGTGATCTCGTATCACTTTTATTGTATCATTTCATTTTATTATGCAAATGTATAATAGAATAAGACTTGTAATTTTATTATATCATTTGTAATCCCGGATTTTCCTAAAGACGGTGCTATTTGGAAAGGCGTTCCAAAAAGGAAGACGATGTCCTTGGGAGGCGTGCAAATGAAGTTGAAGGGACCAAGGAGTTGGTTTCCGAATTTGTAATAGTTAATTTTATTTTCTATTATTTTAGGAGGGCCATACTAGGAATTTATTTTTTGCTTGCATTTTTATTTATTTGTTGCATGCATGCCAAATCGCCACTTAAATCACACATGCATTCTATCGAGTCAATCGACTGCGTCAATTATAATTATCGATAGTTCACCTATTTAGTTCCCTTAAAAAGGAGATAGATAATATAAATTGACTTGACCTCTATTTTGATAACTGAGACATAGCCTTAACAAATAGTAGAACCCATGAATCCCAATTTCGTAAGGAAGTAGGTTCGGCTCACCGAGGTGCTAAACTTATTACGTTGGGTAAGTTGGGCAATAAATCGTTATTGCATAGAAATTTGGTTGAACTCAACGGAAAGATTAGGGTATGTGGCCCATGTGTTCCGGGCTAAAGATGAGAATAAAGTATTTTATCGACCAAGAATTCTAATGGTATAATCGGTTAAAGAGTTAACCCACCAAGTAATATTAATAAAGGTCGTGGAGTCCGTGGCACACATAAACCCGAGTTAATATAAGATTTGGGTCTTGGAATCATTTATGTAATTCGGTAGAGGTCATTATATAAATGCTAAACTTGTTTAAAATGTTTACAAGTATATTAAAAACGATATATGTTGATGTTTCTTTCATTTTTCTATTTTGTAGTCCAACTTATTTTAATTCGCAATATCGGAAAACAACAATAACGAGGTTCGACCTCCACCACACACCACCGTATCATGGCTAAGATCCTTCATGGATCGTTGTAAACTTGAAAAGAATGGTTCAAACTTCAAGGATTCGAATGGGCAACTACGCTTAGCCGCCGAAGGTGACGGTAAACTTGGTTACCTAACTGGGGCGGCCCCTACCACTCCAAATGCGAGGTCATCAAACGCTACTAGGGAGGCCTATAAGGCCTACCACAAGGATTCGGTGGTGATCAAGAATGTCTTGATTTTTTCGATGGATAGAGAGCTTCAGCGTAATGCCATAAAGATCGCACCCGCATATGAAATCTATTCTAAGATTGTGACCATGATTTCAGGAGCTCCAAGAATTTTGCAATACGAAGCCGCGTCCCAATTTTTCGACCTCAATATGAAGGAGGGTCATAATGTTAGCCCACACGTGCTCAAAATGATTGAGTACGTGGAGGTTCTTAAAGAGCAAGGAATAGAGATTCCCGAGCCTCTAAACATTGACCGCATACTTCACTCCCTAAGTAAGATCAAAGCATTTGTCAACTTTAGGGTGAACTTAAAGATGCAAAATGCCACTGTCTCGGTTCAAGAATTGCACAAAATGCTTGTGCAAGCCAAACGTGACATGGGCTTTCCAGCTAGCTCTAGTAAGGATGTTTTAAACATTAATGTCAAGAGCAAGGCGAAGTTCAAGAAAAGTGGAGGCAAAGAGAACAAGGGAAGCAAGCCCATTCACTCCTATGAAGGCAAAGGGAAAGATATTATGAATAGCTCTTCCAAATGCAAGAAGGGAGGTGTGTCCAAAGACAAGTGTCATTATTGTAATGGCACGGGCCATTGGAAGCGTAATTGCTCCAAGTACTTGGGAGACATCAAAGTTGGACGTGTTCTTCCAGTTGGTATTGGTTCTTCCCAAAGTTTATGTTATTGATACTCATCTCAACTTTGGTATTTTGATATGATTTGTGATTCTCATCACCCTTTTTTATCACATTTAGGGCATGAGAAGAAGGACAAGGCGAAGCAAGCCTAGGAGGATCTACGAGGAAGCTAGGTAGCCACCACGTAGAGGAGACCTATGATGAGCTTGGCGATATTTTGCTATTTGTCTTCTATTTGCATTTTAATTATTGGTTTGTTGAACTATTTCTTTTTCATGTTTTGACATGGAAAGTATTTTGAATTCCTTTGAACAATGGTTGTATTTTGATAGTAACTTGGCTTTCAACCCAAGTCATTATATCTATGGAATTTGTTTTAATGTTCTTAAACCTTTTCATCATGCAATGTTAGTATCATAAAACATAAATTATAACGACTAAATTGATCTTATGAGGAATATAATGATTGGATCTTTATACATAACCAAATTTAAGAATGAGATTCTCACTTTGGCATTATGACTAGACGTCACAACTTATTTGGAATAAGGTCAATTTCATAAGTCAAAATGAGTTGAAGAACTCATTCTTTGAGATTTACAATTCACATAAAGCCCCAAGATGAGATCTTTAAAATGCCAATTAGACTCCATACTAGCTATGGAAGGATAAAGAATCCTACATTTGTTCAAGACATGGATAAGAGTCCAAGTATTTTGCTTAAATAGAGTAAGTCTATAGAGAAGTTAGAATACTAAAGTCTAAACAAATAAGTCTACTATAGATCGCTTAAAGTTGATATGAGTTAATACGAGCATTATACTCCACTTATAGCTGGAGAACAAAGCTGTTTTTGACTAAGCAATAGAGCTCATGAAGCTATCCTTAGAAGACTTTTCTCATTTACACCTAAAGAAACAAAACTTGTTTGTGGCTAATGGTGCTATCCTTCACGTAAATAAGCGTATTTACTAAAGGATAGAGTGGGAAAAAATTTACCACAAACAAGGACAAGAGAAAATGTTCTTAAGTCATCCATGGTCGGAAGCTTATAGTGAAAATATCTATTTTTTGAAAAGTGATAAGACTATGATCTATGGGTTGGCGGTTACCATTTCTAAATTTAAAATTGTTACATAAAAGTCATGTTGTCTAAGATGGATTCTATATAAGGGAGATTCTATATAAGTGAATTCACTTGGGTAAGTTTGGACCTCCCCGAGATGAATAAAACTTTCTTGTAAATTATTATATATAAGTTAAAATATATCCATCTTTAAGATCCAAGAAAATTGCATGTACAACACGTATATGTATGACAAATGACAAAGAGTTGTTAAAAGTTACCTTTCTAAATGGGTATTTAGAAGTAGACAAGTTATCATACAAAACTTAGGAGATCAATGTGTGATCCTAAGAGAACACTCATGGCATAACAAGAGAGAATGGTTTCCTCGAATTGTCGAAGAGCCATGTTTATGCGTGTAGTTAAGTGGGAGCTAGATCTACCATGTGATGACATGAGGATTAGTGGGAGTGAAAAATCATCATGTATGGACATGAAGATTAGTGGGAGCAAAAAGTCTTCCATGTCTTGTATGTATGAGACATATTAGTCATTAGGAATGATGTACTAACATTACCTTCCGTGGAGGAGTGTTTAGGAAATAATTTCTAGATGCAAGACCTGGAAGAACCATATTGTATCTGAGGCAAGAATATCTCCCATGTCTCGTATGTAGGAGACATATTGGTCATTGGGAATGATGTACTGACATTGCCTTCCGTGGAGGAGTGTTTGGGAAATCATTTCTAGATAAAAGACTTGGAGAAGGTATCCAAAATCTATGTGATAGATGAGAGAGGTTACACATGATTGCTAATGTTTCCGCCATTAGGCCAATCATATTTGCCAAGATATGCACATACCTTAATAAGTTGTATGCTTGGAGCATGACACGTTGATAACAAGTAATCCATATGAGAGTCATTGGATAGCCTTCAAGAATGTTCATGAGATTCTCGAGGAGTACTATGAGTTTATTCTTGTGTTTGGTAATAATAACTTAGTTGCGTGTTAAGTGTCACACGAACCCAAGTTTCCAAACCTGTAAAGGATATGACAAAATCCAAGGCTAAATATTGTTGTATTAAAAGCGAATAAATAAAAGGCATGGTTGAAGTGTCAGTCATTGAAAATTCTACATTTAGAGTCTTAGTACATAATGATAAGGATGAGGTGGATTAGAAGGATCTAATAAGTAGATCATTCCACCAAGATATCCATCACGTGGTTATCATGATAATAAGTGTGAGCATCTTTCAAGATTAAAGAGCCCAACACTAGATAGAGATCTAGTGATGTACTTAGATAACTACATGTTATTGGGAATAACAATGATTGGAAAGAAAATGAGCAATTCATAAAGTTGGAACAAATGGATAAAAAGTATATCCACCGTCCAAGCTTTTATTGCATTTAGAGAAGATGACCATGAAGTGTCATGGAACTTGTATACTTTAGATTATAAAATATGAAGCAATAACATTGTGTTGATTGTTCATATATGATAATCACTTATATCGTTTGAGTTTCTGAAACTCATTATTGTGCTTTGTTATATCCAAATAGGTTGTAGTGACAACTTTGAACCTTATTGAAGTGAACTGGATAAACATAGCCGTGGCCCCTAGTTGCTTACATGAGGTGACGTCTCGAAGTGACTAGAGTGTGATGCGATTAATGGAAAATTCAAGTGCCATAGAGTCATATGAGATGACTAGTTGATCCCATAGACAGACTATATGGGACACTCTGTCGGGCAGTGACCGCTTATAGAGTTCTGGAAATTCATAAAGCCTGGTCGTGGCGAAAGCTACTATATGATTCTTTTTTAGTCAATTCTTTAGAATATAAACTATTCGCCCAAGTCGACATAGTTTCTGATCCTTTAAGATCACACCGAAAGGACAATTCCCTAATCAAGAATATTAATTAATTGTATAACGATAGAGATTAATTAACCCCTTAAACAACACAAGTTTACAAGTGGGAAATATATCTTGTTATAATATGATTAAATAAGATTCAATAAATATAATTGTTATATTAAGATGCTTAATGTTTATGAAATATTTGGATAAGCATGATTAGTTGATCATAATTACAAATAGTTGTAGATCATATCAACCAAATATGAGATGACCCATTTTATATCTATGTGATTATAAATTATTACTTAAAATGTTAAGTTTAATTAATTTGACATGAAATTGTATTTAAACTAGTGAAATACATATTTTTATTATAAGATAACATGTCACATGTCACGTGTAACATATGTGACAATTGACAAAATCACAAAATAAAATGGACACCGATGTTAACATAGGTGCACCGGTTTTATGAAGGATTGGGTAGGGTTTAGGCTTTAGCTTTTGCTCTAATCTAGATTAAGCATAATGATTAGTAGCCTTAAACCTATAGCCACCCCTAATGCATGGTTTAGACAAAAAGTAATGAGCATGCTCATTACTCCCTATGTTGGCCGGTTATTTGTGTTCAAATAAGAGGATGTTTTTCTCTTATGAACTTACTTAAGAACATCTTATAAACATACTTACTTCTTCTCACTAGAAAATTAGAAAAGTTAAGAAATTCATGAAGTTTCATATAACTTATTCTAAGAGCTTAAACTCGGATTATCTAAGGTAGAAATCTCGAGTTTCTTGACTTGGTTTAAGGGGATCTTGTTTTTTGTTCTAGTAAAAAATATTCAAGAGATTAAGGGTAAGTCTAGGTGCAACTTATAGGAGGGTTCCTACTCTTGGAGCTTTTGGAAAATCATCCTAAATCATCTAGCTCAAGAACAAGTCACTACTACAAAAATCATCATAGACATCAGACATTTTCATCAATAGGCATCAGATTTGCAACTGATGCACAGTTGACACATGTATATTCTTTTTGCTTATACATCAGTCTTAAGTATGATGTATATTTTAAAAATAGACATCGGTTGTCTTTTGTCTGATGTCTATTCATTATATGTGCATCAGAGTTTAACTAATAACCGATGTCTATTTCCTTGTTTAGACATCAGTTTAAACTAAAATCTGATGCATATTAATTATTATTTTTTTTTTTAAAAATAAAAATAAATAGGCTTATCAACTAATAACATGCCTTTCATCAATGAAACCATGAACCATGAACCAGTATATTACGCAAAAACCACCACCATCCAAAATAATTAGGCACCAAATACATATCACATATTTGGCTAGTGAGCAAAATATTGTATTTATACAACCAAACCCATCATCTGACATACTAATACATTATATTACTAAGCATTCAGGAAATAATCTGCCCATAAATCACGAACCTCGTCGATTTCGTCTTGTGAATATGATGTTGTATCTTGAAAAAGCTGCAAGTCAAGAAAATTAGTTTAATTTATCAAAGAATTTAGACAATAATAACAAATATACGTCTTGCATCGTCTTCTTCTTTAAAGTACAAGGGCGAGCCAATCTTTCATGATATTCAATCAGGTAGACGACTCTTCTAAGTACCGTTTGAGCAGGCTCGACAAAAGCGTAAAAGATCTAATCAAGCCAAAAAGACGGGGTTTTGGGAAAAAAAAGAAAGTTGCGTCCCCATTCTGTCTTTAATCGGTTTTCAAGGTTCTTTCCTAAGCAGAAATAGATTTTAGTCAAAAAAACACAGCAAACAGTAAAAAGTGCATTTGAAAATGGTTTTCCCGAGGAGAAGCCTAGCCGCCAGTCGGAATCTCTGATCTTCTTTAACCAGAACTGTATTATTGCGTAAAACTGATCATGAGGCTACAGTTTTTTAGGCTAAAGGGATGAGTTTGGGGTACGATGATGATACAGAATCTCCTCGGTACAATGGTGAGGGATGTAGTTCAACATAGCAGAACTTAGCAGGATAGGGATAGCGCAAGGCGTAGGTAAAAATACTTTAAACAATGAATGAAAAAAAAAAATTACCTCATTTAGAGAACGCATCGAATTAGGACTAGTGACGATCTCAAGCATGTACCGCATAATGTAGTAGCCACATTCTGTTATACCTGGTTGACGGGCACACTAAAACAACATGTCATGAGCATAAATGACACATTCATTTCTAACAAAGTAGTGAAAAAAGTCTACACAATATTGTATGTGTGGAACAGACCGTACACATTATATAACACGGCATTACTTACATCAAGCTTTATCCATTGCGGCACTTTACTAGACTTCCGTGTGCCCCCTTCGTAACCATAAACTCTTTTAGACCTATGACATAGGTGCATTTAAAAAAAAAAAAAAAGGTTACTGCACATACTACGTAAGTGGTGCTATGATGAACATTTCACGAAAATCATAATTAAGATGAGCTCACGTATTAAGTAATGTCTTAAATACTGGAATCTCTGAGTTCCCTATTGGATCACACCAATAAACTTGATTGTGCTCTATAATATCTATTATGGCAAGCATCCAATGATTCCTGTAAAATTACAACCCAACAATGACTATTAAATCTGGAAACTTTGACAGCTTACTAATTATGTATATTGACATAAACAATATGACGATTATACTTACTCATGGTAATACGGAGCCAAATAAATCTTTTTTTGCTCTTTATTCATCCATTTAGAGATATACGTTGCTGCTTCATCTGCGCTCTGACCAACCAATGAAGACATTTGCGGACAAACAAACCCGTATCTATTATTGTCACATATGCTATGCAAGTACCTATAATATAAAAATAAAATTTAAATTAGTACCTGAACTAACCTTTTCGTTCTAATATTCCTTTGACATTTGAATGGACATGTAAACAGTTTGCTTACCCAATAAAAGCCTGAATGCATGATATGCTAAGTCTTTTCATATTCAACAATTGAATCAGGTCTTCCTTAGACAGGTAAACTGTTTGCTTATAACCCAAAACAGTTTCACTTAAAATGAGTGAAGATGATTGACGATCGTCTATCATACTAACCACTTTCGACATTAATTTCCTGGAATCATATTTTTTATTAACAAGAGTTTTCAGAGCATTGTTCGATCTCACCGCTGACTCCTTCGTTTTGCTTTTGTTACTGTCTACTTTCTTTGATGTCTAGCCAGCAAGCTTTGTTTGATTTCCACTTTTATACTTCTTTGACCTTTCTTGTGATATCTCATGATTACTCTACATTGAGAACACACAAACTGTATCAAAATATGATGATGAATACCTTCGTATATTACGAAAGACGTGGCACTAGATAATAAAAGACGTCTAATAAGTTTAAAATCAACAACACACGCCTATGATAAGTTAAAGGTTAATGACTATGAAACTAAATGAATGTTAATCAGCAATTAGTTGGATGTAAATCAGCAAAAATCGAATTCCTGAGTTGGGGACCAAAAAACTCGTCCAAGTACAGGAGCACCAACAAGTTTTAAATAAATAAAAAAATAATAGAATAGCATGTACCTTGGGATGTCCAAAAGTGATTAAATGTTTCGGCCAACGAACAAAAGAACCCATTGCATCACCAACAGTAAAAAATTATGTAGTTGGGACGGGTAATTCCGCATATTCCTCGCCCTCTATGACAACATCTATTGAAACTCTCGCCTCGTTTTCTCCAAATGCTTGACAATGAGATCTTGAGGCCTGAGTCGGGGACCGAAAAACTCTTCCAAGCGCCACATTGTGCGACTTCACGTCGACAGCCAATTGACATTCTGCCCCTTGATTATCAAAACAAAAACTTAAACAATTCACACGCACCAAAAATTGTAAACTATACTTATATTGAAGGTTAATATACCTTCTCAGGTATATCACCAAACGGATCAGGTTGGTCATACTCGTAACAACTAGCATTTCCACTCTTGCAATTTATCTCTACCTCAGCATCATTTATACGAAAATTTTCAACTGAAAAACTGTTGTTTTCATTTTTGTTACTTTTTTCAAAGCCGGATGTTCTTTGCTCAACCATAAAATCTATCTCTTTTTGCATATTTGCAGTTACTTTATCCGTAATCATTTGGGTTAACATTTCCAAATACTCTTTAGATACCCCTTCACTGCGACGATGTGTGCATTTACCAAAATATTGCTTATGTCCCACTACTCCCCCAACACCTCGTACACGACCGTAATGCTCATCAGTTCCCAATGCTTTTGTTAAAACATCAACCTTTCCACTAGGAACAAATTCCCCCTTTGCCACTTGTTCATTCACCAAATTCTGTAAAATCAAAGTAGCATAAAATAAGCAATTTCAAGTAATGGACAATGAGAGTAGTTTAAATAATTATTTGTAAGCTCACAATTCTTTTTACGGCTGCATCAGTCTCGGAATTAAGACATTCCTTCTGTTTGTTTACTCTTCCTTCAATCCATAAATCACCTCGTCTTATTTTTGGCACTGTTTTACCACTTTTCTCTGATTCAAGCGACTTTTTTTCCAATTTTAACCTTACTTTACGATATCCTCCACGAGACATTCTATGTGGGTATTTGTTCTTTTTTTGCCTCTCAGCAGCAAGCTTACTAGTAGCCTGGAAATCAATATTCGTATAATTCGTCAAGTCTAATAAATACATAGGTACTCAAAGGGTTGGAATTATATATATAACTTACTTGAAATTCGTTGGTCATACGCATCGTTTTGAATCTCTTCCATACTTCAGGTTTTATGTATTCATATTTTTTGAGTGGATCATCATCACGGCGCCGCTTTCTATTTTTCAAAGGCTTTTTGTAGACATATAAAGATGTCAGCTTTGACTTAAAGTTCGTCCATGTAGTGTTGGCAATAGTAATAACTTGCTTCTTCTTTGACAGTGGAATGTCAAAAATGGTCTGCACAAAGTAGATTAAACATCATTTCTCTCAAGAAAAAAAAGAGGACAAGAAACAACTTGAAATTTCAAGAGGGCCTATAACAATCCAAACAAAACAGAGAGCCCGGGAGCATACATATAATAAAACAAACATAACTAATAATAAAATAAACAGCATAATTTCATTCATTTCTTATACCAGAACATCGTCCCAAATCTTTTCTTTCAAGTCAGCCCCTACATGCTTCCATGAGATAATATCGATTGGCACTTTCGTGCGTGCTAACACCCCAATATAGCTCTTATACTTATCACCAATCTTTTCAATTGCCTCGCCAAGACTGTCGAATTTAACTTCAAGCTTTATACCCGCATCACGTAAAGCTGTTAATTCCTTCATTAATACTACACCTTTGCCTTTTCTTTCTTTCGGAATATTCTCAGTATCCGAGTCGGGTGGAGAATGCTCTGGAGAGGACATAATAACCAGTATAACATAAACCTTACATAAACAATAGCCTTTTGGGATAATTATCTAAGTATATAGAGAACTCAGGGAGTAACATAATCTAGGAAAAACGTCTCAAGTGA